>VDFB02263051.1:0-207434 GCA_007258455.2 Sequoia sempervirens
AATAAGAATCTTCATTTCATGATTTCTCCATCGGAGGATTTTAATGTTTTTTCCCTTCCCTATCTTTGATCCAACATTGCTGGTGTTGGAGAATCTGATTTGAAGCAGCGAGAAGAATTCCAAAGAGATGGAAATGGCATCCGCTCAATGGTGGTATACTTTTAGAATGTAATAAAGTTGCTCAATTGGTTGTAAGATATAAATTAAGTAGAGTAATTCTTTTCAAAGTATATCTTGCTTTTATTATCCTTACGTGGAGCAACTTTATGAATGGATTCCCAGGACATTGTTCTAAGTTTTATAAGCCGTCGTCTGGTTTATGTTATGTTCATATTTAAAGTGAGTTTAATGAATCGATGTGGGAGAGGAGCTTTGTAGTCGATTGCAAGTGGATGTAATCATAACCCCACAGTAACGTGGCTAAACACCACAGATAGCTTGGAAATGGTAATCTTATGCATCAAGATATACATTCTCTTCGTACGAGATTAAGACCGGCGTGCAGGGAAGATGAGGAAGGCTACATATCTTCAAAAATCAGGCTTTAGATTAATTTATACCATGGGAATTTGCTTAATAGTATTTTGTTGTTTTAAGGTTCAATACCTTTCCAGCTGTTCAGCCAGCAAAAGTTGCTCGTCTTTTAATGCCCATCGTTAGCTTCTTCATTGCTCGCAAACCAATATTTCTCCGGTCAACAATAAGAGCTGGAGATGGAAAGATTGGGATCCTTCTCCATGCTTCTGGAGAACATATGGGCCGCTTTGGCTGCACAGGAAAGCCCTTACCCAGTTTCTCAACGTCAAGGCAGAGCATGTATCGCTTCTCCTCCTGCCTCAACAACAAATTTTCCTGGCACTGAATCACTGCGACACGACTTCCATGGACTCCAATCTGAGCGGCTGTGAAGATGATGTTATGTATAAGACACTGAATGAGTCGGACATGACCGATGTTTTAGAAAGACTTGTGAGCCTCAGGTGATGGCTGTCTGTCAACTGCGAAGCTCTTGACCTCATCAAAGTGAAGACGCAGTCGGAAGATGGCCATATTGCGGAACCAGAGACACCAAAAAGACGACGCTCAGCTGGATGTGTGGCAGCGGCGGCTCCTGGGAAGCGGTACAGAGGTGTGCGTCGATGGCCGTGGGGAAAGTACGCAGCAGAAATTCGAGAATCGACGAAACCAGGCGCCCGGATTTGGCTTGACACGTTTCTGACAGCGGAGGAGGCGGCTATAGCCTACGACAAAGCCGCTTTTAAAATGAAAGGTGCTCGAGCTCACTTGAACTTCTCTGTGGAAGTGGTCGATGGGGCTCTCGCTCAAGAATATGTCCACTCCAAACCTGTAATTCCTCTGATGCGAAAATCAATGAACAGTTTAATGACGAGGGTGTAAATTTCAGAACACGGTTTTGACGACGGTGTGAAGATTTTTTTGGTCTCGAATTTTTAGTTATAATTTGTCGATTTTATATTAAAAATTTGCACCATTCAAATTGATTCCCAACTAGTGTCTAACATTATGCGGTATACGTCTATCTAATTACACTGCGTTTTACTCTATGTAAAGCTGGGCACGTCTGTATATTCTATTTGTTTTAAGGCAAAACTGTCATATTTAGTAGCTTTGCAAAAATTGTTTTCTGGGTTGTTTCTCTGTGAATTCTTCTGGTCTCTAAGATAGGGTTTGTGCTTTGTTCCAGTTAATTTACCTATTTCATATATATGATAGAGAGTTTATATCAACCAGATTTTGTTTTTAGCTATTTCATAACGGAGTACCACATAGAAGCTCTAAACTTTTTCCACTAAGAGCCGCGATTGAGGGTGATGGCAATTATTTGATTATTATGATTAATTATTGAGTGATGAGAAAAAATCTATGTTATATCATCCTTTTGATGAGATAATAAATTATATTCTCTAATTTTAAAAATAAATTATGTTCTTTCAAAAAGGAAAATCATATGATATTTCTTTTAAACAAAAGTGTCTCCATTTTGTTAGGATATTTTGAGCTCCAAGTGACTTTATTTTTCATCATATATTTATGCATGTGGATAACAAGTTTTAACATTTTATTGCTGTTTCATTAAAAGTTCAATATTAATTCAATGGATAATTATCTATATAAAAAAGTCCATTTAAGATTATGGAGAGGAGAAAAATGTTTGAAGAAGATTTCATTCAATTTGATTAATAACTATTTTTCCAAATATTAATTATTCATTTATCATAATATGCTTAATGTATATTTATTAATCTAATAACATGAATGAAAATAATATTGTAATGTAGACAATTGTATATCTTTTTAATTTCACAGTACATTTTAAATTTGTTTTCAGATTCATTTGATTAGTATGTTTTAGGGATCACTTGATGTTGTCCTTTATGTTAGAGTAAATTACATTTACCCACTTAAGTTTACTTAGGCTATTGTATTTAGTTTAATTTTGCATTTAGTTTCTCCTAGGTGGTTTTTCCCGTGTGGGTAGTTTTCCCACTTGACACTTTTTCTCATGGCTTTAAAAGCCCAATTATGTAAATTTAATCATCTTTATTCCATTTTCTTGGTGAAGTAGCATAGTGCTCCTGTCTATCTCATGAAGGTTTATTTTGTAGTTGATTTTCTTAGGTGCTTTGCTCTAACATGGTTTCAAAGCCATCCAATCTACGAATCCTTCCTAAGAGTTTTTGCTGGAGATCTGTGAGATCGTTCATTTTTCCAGCATTTGAAATTTTGTAAATTTCAAAATTGCCTCAATTTAAATTTTTCCTAGCTGCTGGTACGATTCTCTTTGTGGGCACGATTTTGCTGGAAGGCGCAATTTGAAGCTTTTTTTGAAGGCATTTGTAAGTGCAATTTTAAAGGCACATTCTCTTCTTTCTCTTGCTGGCGAATCATTGAGGCGGCTCTATGAGGCATGTTTTATCCTGGAAAATTGGAGGACATTTTCTCTGTTTAGAAACCTGGCTAGCGTTTTGTCTGGAGGGCACGATTTACACTACAATTGAGGCTGCTGGAGGGCGCGATTTCCTTTTCGAAAGAATGATCTTGTATTTGGAAGGCCACAATTTGCAGTTGGAGGCTCGATTTGGTTCCATCGTGGCATAATTAGTAAGCTCAGCTGATCTGGAATAAGCAACAATTTTTCCTGTGCTTTGAAGGCATTTGTTTTGTATCATCTATCGCTTGAATTTCATCCGAGGCAGCGATTTGAAAGCATTGGCAGAAGCGTTCCTTTTGTCTGAGATTGCAACCCTCAGACTTTGGCTTTGTGTAAGAGAGGAAGAGTTTTTTTCTGCTAAAAAGGCATCATCTATTTTGAGGCATTTTTTCACACATTTGAATTCGCCGCTATTGGTTGCCTTTGAAGGCACGGTTGGAATTGGCGTGATTTGTTCCATTGTAGAAGAAGACTCATGAAGTGGGAATAGATTAAGCAGCTATTGTTTGGAGAAACCTCTGGCTGTGTGTGCGGGATATTTTCTTCTGAGGCTCGGATTTGCTGGTTGAGGCATTGTGAATATAGTTTTTGAACTTTTATATTTTAGAAAGTTTCAAATCAAAAAATATTTGTTTCGGGTTTCATTGGTGAGTAGCTAAGAGGTGGGCCTGTACATTGTGATTAGGAAATTTCTTTTGGACATTTGTCCCACATTCATTCCATGGAGATATTCTTTGTACTTTATAGTCACCAACACTTGCATTGTGTTGTGAAGTTCTTGTAATAGCTCGTGGGCTTGTGGAGTTTTTTCTTGTAATGCTTGTTTGGTGAAATGATTTGGAGATTGGTGGAGATTTCTTGGTGTTTGGCAAGGCTTGTTCAAATTTTTTATCCCGCTGTGCATTTTGTGGTCAAAGAGTGGCTCTTGATTTTTAGGAAGCTGTGCATTTTGTGGTCAAAGAGCTCCTGAAGATGCCGAAAGTGCCTTTTATATACTTTTTTCACTTTCTACATATTTTTTGCAACGGAGGCAGATTTTCACAAACCACATACATCGTAAAAGCATTTTCATCACATTTACGCTGGGTTGAGGAATTCTTCATATTTTGTCATGTTTAGTGGTTCTTTTAATCCGTTGGAGTTCGATATTGGTCTTTCTTCATTTGCAGTTTTTGGGAGTTTCTATTTGTTGTTGAAGGTTGTTGTCTTGTTGTTTTTGGAGATTTTTTTGCCATGGGGTTTTCTTTTCATCATACCATGATTATGTTGGGAAGGGGAAATTATACACAATGGAGAGATGGTATATTGAAGCACTTGAGATGGCTTCATCTTTTTCCTTACCTATATAATCTTGTTCCCCTTCCTGGTACTAATAGTAAGAAGTTTGCATGGAATTACAAAAGGGATCATGTCCTAGGAGTCATTATAATGCATATTGATGATGCCACTTTGGATGTTATTGATCATTTTGAGTGTCCATATACTCTTTGGATTAAAATATGGGAAATACATGGAGATCTTGATAGTCAGCCATTCCCAGATGATCCTGTTTCAGATTGTCTTATGCCTCTTCATTTTTCAAACAAGATACCCTATGATCATGCTACTATGCAAGAGTTTGAAGTGTTGGAATACTTTGAATCTTTAGATGAGGATGATGAGGGTTCTTCAGATGCTCCTTCTTCTCCATCATAGACAGTTGATGTACCTTCACCTTCAGTGATTCATTGTGCAGAGTCATTGATTGAGACTCCTCTCATTCCTATTCTACAAGATCATTCATTTTGTGTTGATGATTCATTGGACACATCCAATGATTCATCACACCCTATATCTCATTGTCTTCCTAATTGGGATTCGTATTTGTCAGACATTGGTTGCTTGTTCGTAGAATCTCATATTTCAGATTTGAGGACACATTTGAGGGTATATCCCTCCTATTTGATGATAGTTGTGGTACAACTATTGTCACCCCATTTCATTCTTTGGATATTGGTCAGGATTAATTTCCAGTGGTACCTTATTTTTCACCTTCTATTGTGATTGGGCATGTTCCGAATTGGTTTGTGACATCATTTTCCAAGGTCTTAGCGACACATAAGCAAATTTTAGAGACACCATCATACATTTTCATGCTTCTTTATTTCAATTCCTATCTAGAATGAGAAGCATACCCCACATTTGTATCTAGTTTTGTTTCTTCCGAAGGGAGACAAGTTGTTAGTTGACATTGATCATGTTTTTATTTCTGAACTTACCATTTTGGCAGTGGATTACACATTGTGGGGGCTATATAGTCTCACTTTCCCTCTTATGGGGCCATTAATTGTATATATATATGTATTTAGTTCTTGGGGGGTGTGATTGAATCCTCCAACCTTGCATCATTTTTTGTTTTCTTTTTCTCCTTTGGAGGAGGGGTTTTTTCCCCACGGCTTCTCCTTTCTCCTGGGCTAGAGATTTTACTTTTTGTGATTGTAAATTTGGGTACCTAACATGGTTGTGCAGTCAGATCCATATTGCATCTTCATATTTGCATTTGCATTCTCCCTAAGTTACACTTAAGGGGGGGTGTTAGAATAAATTACATTTACCCGCTTAAGTTTACTTAGGCTATTGCATTTAGTTACTCCCAGGTGGTTTTTCCATGTGGGTAGTTTTCCCATCCAACACTTTTCTCATGGCTTTAAAATCTTGTGCCATATGTAAATTTAACCTTCTCATTCCATTTTCTTTCTGGTGAAGTAGCATAGTGCTCCTCTCGTGCATTGTGAAGTTCATGCAAATGTTGCTTGGGTGCTTTGTTTAACACTTTTACATATTTTTTCTTACTAGATTTTCAAGTTTCTACATCACAATCATATTCTATCTACTAACCTAAGACAACACATCAATATTTAGAAAGATTCTTGAGAATGTAGGTGTAGTGCTAGCAGCCCATTTTTAAAAAAAATTAAAGACTGGTTTCCAACCCAACTGCCTATCGTCAACTATGGTAACACATGTTCATTAGGAAAAAATCTTTCTATGTTTGATTCTAATCCTGGACCTACACTATTATCCTCATCCAAAATGAATTCTAAAATTTTGACATATTATTATTGGTTATCTTCTTCTCTCTCTTAGCTCTTGGATTCATAATTTAGTCCATTTCTAAAACTCACTCAAAGTGCTAATACTACTATGCTATTGAGAACATCTCCAAAGTTCTCTCTCCTTTTCCATATAACATGGCTAATAATATCATTTCAATTTTAAATCTTATTGTAGTTATACTATAATTGTATATTATTTATCATTCATTTTCTACATTCTTTGGAAAATATCTTGGTGATTATCATCTCCTCTTCTTTGATCAAATCTCTAGTGTTATTCCTTCTAGACTAAGGATTCGATACTCATAGATTTTATTTATTTTTCACTATTCTTAATCCTAGATTAACATAGGATAAGAATGTAGATTATTTTTCATATATTTTTAAGCTTTTCTATAAATGAAGATTAACAAATTGAAATAGGTTCTTGACCATAATTTTTCAATGAGCTCCAAACATTTATTTTTCTCAAATTTAGATAGTTATGAGAGTATTCAATCACATGGAGATTTGCATTTATTTTCCCCTCCTAGCATTTTTATATTTTTCTCAAAATATATTGATTTTTTGTATTTCTTTATTTCTATACCATTTTGTATCACCTAGATTGCTATTATGTGTTTCAAGTTTTCTTTGATGTGTAGTAAGACACAATTTTTTGTAGAAGAAAACATCTTTTACCAATTTTCTATGTTACAGTGTTTCATATAGATGTTAGTGCATTGCATATAAATCTACCTATCACATTAGCATCCTTGTTAGACCTCCAAAATTTGACCCAAGTTCATCTTTACATGTCATTTATTGGTTTAAATCTATTTTCTTAAATTTATATTCCATTTGTCAAAAAATAAATATCTTCTCATTTCACATTATGTTATAGCCTAGTAAAAAATATAATTTTTAAATATTCTAGGCCATTCAAGTAGTATTTTTATATTTCTATTTTAAAAATAGTAGCAAAATATTATATTCATAAAATTAATATAGGGCACATGGTGCAAGCTATTGTCCCCATATTTAAATTCAAATTTCTAAACTTATAGGATTGACCTTATAGAATATATTTATAATCCTATGGGCGTAAGCACCATAATTCTTTAGTTGAGATACTAAGAAAATGCATTTAAGCACATCTCTAAAGTTAAAATAATTAAGTAATAACAAAAAATCAACATAGAAGAAATACATAGAATACGTTCAATATCAATTGCATTATCCTTACACCAATATCAATTATATTAATATTACATTCATTCTTTGTGTGTTTTCCAAATTTTCATAACTTCATAGGACTAGAGTGCATAATGTATTCAGCTCCTAGTACTATGAAACTCTCACATCTTCCATATATATTTTTTCCATGTTGAAATCATATTATTTTCTTCCTTATCATCTCATTATAAACAAGTCATTATTTTATGTCAATATTAAATAATAATTAGAAGCTTGAAATAGGTGTTGTAAACCTTGCAAGCCAGAAATTTATTGTACTTATTTTATGTTCATAACTTTTCATAAATATTAGGCATTCATAGAAAATGCTACCATACGTGGAAGGCATCTAGAAATTCTTATCTTGTAACTCTTCACAATGTGTGATTTATCTTGTGATGGTTGTAAGATTTCACTAAAGAGGAAGTTAAAAGTGGAATTATGAGTAGCACCTTTGGTTGAATATTCCTCATGATCAATAAGAGGTGAATAAGAAGAAAAATAATATCCACATTAAATAATTGGATCTTACACTTGACCCCCTTAGTGCTCAAAATCAAATTATCAAATTGAAATTTGTATTTTAATTTTTGAAGAGGATGGAAATATAAAGGCGTTTCCCACTTTTTGGCATAAGACAATTAATAAGATCAATATCTTTATCCATACTTTTAATTTCTAATAATTATTGTAAACAAACCATTAATATTTTAAATATAATATTAAATAATGATTA
The DNA here is from genome assembly GCA_007258455.2 of Sequoia sempervirens. Classification (NCBI taxonomy): domain Eukaryota; kingdom Viridiplantae; phylum Streptophyta; class Pinopsida; order Cupressales; family Cupressaceae; genus Sequoia; species Sequoia sempervirens. The sequence goes on from VDFB02263051.1 coordinate 8,000, forward strand.
GTGAAAGTCAATGTGTAGATTTTGAGTGTATATCATTTAATTTTAAAAAAATTATGTGTTTCATTTTGAATTTATTTGATGATGAATTATTTTTTATACTTTATAACTTGCTTTTAATGAGTACCATTTTCTCATAATAGATAACTTGAGCTAAAAGTGATATTAACCTGTGATTTCTTAAGGATAGATCATTAACATTGATGTCTTTTCCATCTATTCTTTTTGTAAATTTTATTATTAATTTTTAAGTTAGATTAGTTATAATTTAGACATATATTTTTTCATAATGAATTTTTTAGTTTTTTAAACCCAAATTATTATTATTATTATTTTAACACAAATAACAATATAGAGAGTCCTTGTTTAAAAATTAAAAATTAAAAAAAAAAATCCTAGCTTTTCACTGTGTCAAACAATACCTTTATGTTTTATAAAAGATGATATTTATTAATAAATTTATATATAATTAAATGAATATTATTATGAATTATTTCATTTGAAAAGATAGTTTTGTGACTACATTCATCTAAAATGTTATATCATAATAACTTCATCTGATCATAGAACTCATAATTTGAGTCTACAATTATTATCCAATAGAAAATGAATGTGTAAAATGAATACCATCTAAAATTCTATAATCATGGTTTGGTTAATGTTATATTATAAGTGGGTGTAATTATTATGATTTTGTAGCATGCTTATTTACTTAATCACCAACATTGTAATACTTCTGAATAAGAATGGCGACTTTTACATAAATTTTAAAATGGAAAAAAGGCATGAAGACCAAGTAGTTCAACATGAATGAATAGTTGTGAGGTTACCAAATGAAAAAACAAAGCTCAAAGAATATTCTTTTATATCTATTTGCATGCATACATATGCAATGTTCCATGTGTTCATGATTTTCTAGAGTGTTTTCATGAACTATATATTGTACTACACATATTAGGGTTTGATTTAAAACTTATTAGTTATTACAATAAAAATGGGAATGTAAAATAATATTTATTGCCAAAATCATATGGGTTTGTTTTATAACATATTAGTTTTTTGTAATTTTTTTATAAAACTAATTTATGGCCACCCAAAGTTGATATACTTTCTCTATCATGAAATATAATAAGTTATCTCCATTTTCCTAGATATGAAAAGAATAGTCCAATTGTGTCTAAAGATGTTAATGGATATTGAGAGTGGTCCAAATATATATGTTTTTATATTGAATTATGCATAGTTAGGAAACATCAAATTACAAAACATAACAAGATAGTATTGCCACAAAAATACAAAATACATAGTGGATGTAATTGGAATAAACTAAAAATTTAGGTGTCATACTAAGAATTTAGGTGTCAGATTCTGGGAGGATTCTTGGTTACTTGACTCTCTGTTGGATTATTCTGAGTTTAGGCTCCTTAAGGGTCAGGCTCAACAAGTGTTTGGTATATTTATCAGTGATTATCTTGTTGGACCCTTGAGAGCTAGGATATGGAAGGATATTATCCTTTGTTGTCCTTTATCCCCCAACTTGTGTCTTCTAGCCAAGAAGCTGCAAGAGTTACTCTCTCTCACCAGGATACCCCCTTCTCACAGTGGGGATGAATTCTACTGGATCCATGATAATTAGGGTGATCTTACTATTAAATCTACTTACAAATAGTTGACTGATCAGGGGGTGGTCAATAATCTATGGAAAAAGGTTTGGAATAGATACATGATACCAAAAGTTAACTTCTTCTAGTGGATTGTATGTCATAACAGGATTCTTACTCAGGATAACCTAAGGAAGAGGGGATTTTGGATCCCCAATAGATGCCTTTTGTGTAAATGCAACAAAGAATCAGTTGATCATTTATTGTTACACTGCCCCTTTGCTACTGAGGTTTGGGAGCTAGCTTTTGAAAGATTAGGAATACAATGGATTATGTGCAAAGACATCACATCCTTTATTATGAGTTGGTTTGGGCCCTTTACCCATCTGCTAATTGGAGAAATATGGAAGCAAGTCCCCCCATTATATGCTAGAGCTTGTGGAAAGAGAGTAACAATAGGATCTTTAGGAACACTGAGATGAACTCGAAAGAGGTGTTTGGCATAGGAGCTCAGCTCATTAAGGAGAATATCTCTCTCTTCAAAGGGAGAACCCTAAAAAAAGGTCCCACGAAGTTGGAAATAAGTATAGCGAAAGCTTGGCATTAGAAACTAGATGCCAACTCGTTTGACAACTCCAAAATCCTTTATGGGAGAGCCACTATTTGGAAACCCCCTGACAGAAGCTAGTTTAAACTAAACTTTGATGGGGATGCTAAGGGCAACTCAGGTAGAGAAAGTATAGGAGGTATCATCAAGGACCACAAAGGTTTGTTGGTGGTTGGTTATGTGGGGGGATTGGTCTTCATACCTCTATGATAGTGAAAGCTAGAGCGTTGTTAAAGGGCTTATAGATAGTTGTTTCATTAGGGATAGAAAACTTGCACATTGAAGGTGACTCTAAGTCCATTATTGATGTTATTAATTTTGATAGACTATTGGGTTGGAACACTAAGGATATTCTTCTTAACATTAGATTCCTTATGTATAAATTAAATTTAAAGGTGGCCAATCATATTTATAGAGAGGGGAACCAAGTGGCTGACACCTTAGCCAACCTTGGCTCTCACTGGTAATTGTCAAAATGCTGGTGTGATTTAAGTCTTCTTCCACCAAATATTCAGAGTATTATAGTGAAGGAAAAAATCCCTTACTTGACTCATGATGGGAATACAATATGTGCTTCACTGGATTACTGGGGGGTCCACAAGCCTCTTCATTGGGCTTGGTGGTCTTATTGTTTTGATGAGATGGATGATTAGTTGGATCAATGGGATGGATACCAAGTGGATTTTTTCAAATTATAGAATGGAGACCAGTTGGAGAAAGGAAATTATGTTTTGCTGCAATAAGTATCGATGGTTAGCTCTAAGTTGGACCATACTTGTCGTAATCTTCTGATGGGGATTTTCTTAAGATCACAAAGTTTCAAATTCTATGTTTTCAATTTTGATATGACTTGTAATTATGATACTAAGCTCCTTTTTGGCCTTTCCTTATCTACTATTTTGGTTTCACACCTCATAGCTTCCATCTGTGGTATTTCTAAAATTGACCAACCTCTATCTACTATCATTTTAGTGATTGCTAAATATGGCCCCGCAACTATCCTGCCTAGATTTTTGTGTTTTTGCTACTTGGAAGGCAATCCTTCCTTACCGATCATGTCCTTTTTTCTTAGCCTCTCTTGCAATGAAATCCTCAGCAATGCCTATTCCAAGATTGTTACTTGGAAATTATTAACCCATACATGTGACCTGTCCTTAAACTTGATTCTCAAATATTGTCCTTTATGGCTTAAAGGCCTTTTGGTGTGGGTGAATTTTCACCTTGCAGTTTTCTCTAACATTCAATTTTTTTAGGGTTCCTGGCTTTTTTGTGCATAGAGTGATATCATGGGGGGAGATAGGGTGAGGATAGAGCCAAATAATTGTAATGAATTTTGCAAAGACGTGTTGGTATGTGTAACACCCCACCAAAGAATCCAAAGAACAAAGCATAAAGTAACGAATTATCCGAATGAATTTTTCTTATTTTTATTTTTTTTTAAATCTTTCGATTATACAAATGTCTTAAGGATTCCAAGATGTCATTGTTACTTAAAACATTATAATTAAGAACATCATACCAAATACTAAAATCATAAATCACAAGTACAGATCACATTCGCGAATGTTCCAACTTTCAAAACTTATACAGTTCAAGACATTTATATATTTTGATTACATCTAGTGAGATTCTCGTAATTCTTGATACATCATAATGATGTTACAATGAGTACACTCATAAACATGAGATAATTATACAACATGGGTATAGATCTCCTTAGATCAAATATCCACATCCGAACACGTTCAGTGTCCACTGCCATGATCAACGAAGTAGCAAGAACCAGCTACAAGTATAATACCATCTGTAAGAGTATCCAATGAAGGTATAGCACGGTTTCCACCCAACCGCATGGAACCCGAAGGCCCACTCCTTCCGTGCTAGGAGATAGTGACAGGTCCATAAGGCAATCAAACACACAACAAATAACATACATTACAATACGTGGCTGACTACACATAACAACATGACCACATCAAACCAAAGTATACACATCATATTCTTTCAAAGACGACCACAATATAATAGTTAACTTCACACAAGGGACTACAATCGTGCTTCAGGACATAGTGTCATCACATAGTTGTTCTAAGTTACCCTGGTGAATCTTCCTAGACTACCGGCCCTCTTCCAGAGTTACCCTGGCAGTCTCTACCAATTCCCGGACCCTAGAAAAACTTATGTGGAGTCAAATTACCTTTCAGGAAGACAAGGTAAATGACTGTGCCATTCTAGGCCTTCTCAACCTACCCTTAATCTAAATGAGCATTAAGGCACTAGGTGAGGCATTTATATATCTGAATTTAATTAATGAATCCCAAGTAGAATTATTAATATTTTCACTAAATCAATAACTTTCATTAGGTTACCCTGGTCACCACTTTGGGTTCCGGCCCCATATTGAAAGCCACTCTTCCGTCATACAATAACATAACTTACTAATAAAAAAATAGGACATCCAACAAGCACACAAAGCACAATTCACGAGTATATCCATCACAATCATGACAAGAACATAAAATGCACAATTCCTCGAATTGTGAAAACAAAACGTGCATCATGCTAAGTCCCAAATCAAGTCATTGCAAATTAACAACAAAATACATGCATAAGCACTTTACTAGGAAAACTTATTCCCTAGCCTTTGAAAATCTAGAACTCCATATCTCAAATCAATTTAACTTACACTTGGATAATTTCAAACAATCTATCCCACAAAGAGTATGATTGTGTTAAATCATAATTTAAATGTGAAGCATAATCATCATTCCTTTAAAGATAATAAATCACATATCTCAAAGCATTGATTTTCACATCAGTTGTACTTTTAAACAAATCAAATACTAATTTAGTTGTAGATCTTAAAAAAAAAACTATAAATATAACTACTTTCAATGATATCTTAAATATTATTCCTACACACAACTTAATTATTACTTTCATTATACTAAAACAAATTCTTTTAAAACTAACTTGATATAACACGACAAAATTGAAAATAATTTCAATCTTCTAGTAATAAATTCAATATAAAAGTACAACTTAATTGATCACCTTTTTAATATACTTTCAAATCCTAATATAAGAAAGTTAACATCAATAATATTTTCAATAAACTTAAATACAATATGCATCTATAAACAAATATGGAAAATTTCTTTATCGTTTAAATCAAATGACAATCAATGATAAAAGAATTATTACAAAATAAGAGAAATTAGCAAAACTAAAGCATGCAAATATCTTCTATGGTAATGTACGCACCATGCAAATTGAAACTTCAACTAAGCAATAAGCATGCAAGAATTTAAGATAAACACTATATGGTGGCGCCAGCTACCATTCAACATACAGATTACCCACAGTAATAATGGTATGGAAATCTCCTTAAGAACTAAGGATTCAAAGCACAACAGATAGTTCGTTGGAAGCAAAACACAGAGGGAGACGCATAAGACAGCAAAAATACCTAACATAAACTCAAACACTACAATTACGTCAAGATTGAGGCCTAAACTAAAAAGTGTGGCTCAAGAGTAACGTGGAGCAATGATGAAATCAAGAGGGACGTCGAGCAGACTCTAGTCATCGAATCAACAGAAAGATTAAGAGATTTGCATGCAGGTAACTGCCAGTGATTAGAAACAAAAAGGATCTATAGCCTTCCATGTTTAAGCGTTGTAGCTGTGACAAATAGCGAATGAAACAGTGGGATTATTTAGACCTCTACAACATTCTAGTTTCAAATACTGAATCTACAATATACGCCAATAGAAACATGGAGGTTATTTCAATATTTATACCCTATCATGTTCAAGTGCAACCACAGTGACAGGTTGCGTATGAAATCAGGGAGTTGCATCCTTCTATAATCAAGTGTTACAGCTGGAACATTCTTCTAATAGTTATAAGAAAGTTTATTTCAATCTATACAGCCTACAATGTTCAAATACTGCCGTTGAGACAACAGCGAAAGGAAACATAAAGATTATTTAAACATCCTCCCCCTTCTATGCTCAAGTATTGCAGTTGTTATAAATAGCGAAGGGAATCAAGAATGTTATTTTAAACGTCTTTTCCCTTCTATGTTCATATCATTCTCAGAGCCATGCTAACTATTTCGACTTAATAAGTTTCCAGCATTGAATAATATTAATTAAGAATTCAAAACAAATTACACAAGGAATATATGACACCATGCAATTACAAGGTATACTGGGTGAGAACAAAAATAAGATAGAGGGCGGCTGATTGAGTTTTAGATAAAGAATATCAATGTACACAACAACCCAGATTTATTGACATAAAATATTTTCTAGTGGTTAGTGTTAAAGAAATTTCCTTAGGGTCAAAGGATTCAAAACACATCAATCTACACGTATATGATTAATCTTTCCCCCCCCCATACTCGATTAACAACATAGAAAGAAACTAAAAGATAGAAAAGGACGCGTTGGTAACACAGGAGAACTTCAGATTTTGGTGCTATAACGAAAGTAGAAATTTTAAAAGTTATAAATAAGAAAGAAGTGCATCAGTTGCTTAATGAAAGCACGCGCCTGTAGGAGATCTCTGACATAAATATATAGTAAACCGGTATACATCATGGAAGAAGATTGATAGGCATGAAAGGTTACGAAAAGAAAATGACTCCTAATCAACAGTTAGAAATTCGACTCAGTAGAGATAAATCGAACTACAATCTAACCCCAAATGTTAGCAACAACATGCAAAAGCTATCAATGAAACAAGAGTTATACCATGCACAGAGAAGGGGGTCGGTGGATTTGCTAAAAGAAAGAGGATTTTGCATGTATACAGATCTCGTCCAAATGGAAACATTGAACAGGCCATCGTGATCGGTATGTATACAAATATGGAGATGTAGATAAGGCATATAATTTGTTTGATAATTTATTTGGTAATCACTTGAATAATTACCGCCGTAGTACATAATCATTTCAAATATCAATCACAAGCAGAAGAATCGACTGCCATGACAAGGACTGGGTGAAATCTAAGATTAATTTCATAACTCCCTACACAAGGAAATTCCCTTGTGGTGCGGCACAAGATGTGGAATGTGCTGTTGAAGATGTGCTGAAAACTGGAAGTGCTTGTTGAGATCAAAATTAAACCAGCCCAATAATACGATTTCAATCAAAAACTGAGATGAAAGCCTTTTTAGAATAACTGTCATACAAAATTATCCTGAAAACTGCTGCTGTGAAAAAAGGCTTATTAATGCAATTTATTACCTCATTTTTACAACTTAACTGATTGTAATCATGCATTCCTAAAATTGTTCATGCAGTTATAATTATTAAATATCAAAGATATTTTCCCTCAAGTCTTGTTTTCAGATATTTTAACTTGTTGAAAACAACTCTTTTAAAATATTAACTTTTCACAAGAATCTAATTTACACAATTAATTCCACAGTTACATTAAAATAATTATCTTTTTCAAAACTAACATTCACTTTTAAACAATAACTTGTTTAATTTATTTAAATAAATCAAACCTTAGTCAAATATTTAACTAATGCACCATTAAACTAAATTAAACAATAATTAATTTCCAAATAAAATAACACAAACAAAATTGACACGACAAGAAAAAACAACCCACAACAATAGGCGACAATTGGATACTTGTTCAATGAAGAATGATGGTTAAACGAGGACTAGACACTATCTCTGAATCAACATGATTTTATTGGATTAGGGTACGCGCAGACTTGACAAGTAGGTGGAGCCGATACTCGATACCTGTATCTACATAAAACATCACTTGTTAAACATATTATCATATATCAAAAAACACACCGTGAAGAAGAATCGCAGCGTAGCAGGGTACTCACAAATGAGTAGTGCTACACTGTCTTCTTCACCAAAACAAATGAGCATCATATATCAAAAACAACCATGTCAACACGATAACACATAACAACTCATAAGCAACATAATCCATATCTCAACATGTCTATATCAATATCATCACTCAAATACAACCAGATAATCAGGATGTCAAATGTGTCATCCATAATATGAAAACCACATAATGTCAGATTCATAAATGAAAACAACCAACAAAGTATCATAAGCAACAAAGACAAACTAAAAGCAAGTGTCGGAACTGGAGGGACACTACAGTCTGGCACATTTGTGTCAAAGGTGGCATTGCTCCCCTGATGGAGAGATTTGTGGGCCACAACCCTAATCTGTCATCCTAGTACGTCAACTCTTGGAAGAATCGACATGTGTTTGTGGGGGCCATCTCCTTTACGGTTGATGAGGAAGTGATTACGTAGGTGACGAGCCTCCAAAGCTCTAGTATGAAGCATCTTAAACATTCAAAGACCTAGGACAATGCTAGTATGGACAAGTTCTTTGTGGGTGATGAGAAGCTGGTGTGCAACTAGTTTGGGTTTGAATGGGAGGCTCTTCCTCAGCCATGGAACCAGGTGTCCCATGCGCTAATGAAATATATCACGTTGGAAGGAAGGTATGAGACCTTTTACTTCTACCATTTTCCCTTGTTAAATCACATTAGGCATAAAGTTTTGTTGAGCTTTCCCTTTTTTCTGCTTATGAACCTTGAAAACTCGGTCAAAAAATGTGTGGAGTCTGTTGCTTCTAATCCCAATGAACCCACTCCCCTACCGCTCCACCAGGGTCTTATCCTAAGACTCTACCACTTTCACCTAGCTTTATGCCCTCTGAAACCCATCTTGGTTGTTCACATTGAGGAGATTGAGCCACCCACCGAGACCAACTTATCTCCAGCCAAATCTAAAGGCCCTGTCAGGAAAAGTCACCTAGTCCCTGCTGATTCTCAGAAACTAAAACCTAATACCAAAAAAATTAAGGGTATTGAGGGAGCTTCCCAAACCAGTGCGGCGGTGAGTCTGTGTGACCTCAAGTCTACTGTTGCTAAGACTCCCAGTAAGCTTGGCCTGAAAAAGAAAGGTAAGGAGGAGAAGGAGCCTCTGAATAAAGGGGAAAATGTTGTTAGGAAGGACTCGTTGGGTGACACGGTCATGGTGGAGACTCTGGTTATTGGTTGTGATTCCATTATTAGGCGCTCTAGTAGGTTGGTAAAGAACAGGAAAAAAGTGAAGGTCAAGGATTTGGACACTGAAGAGGAGTTGTCGGACAGCAAAGATAGCAATGTTGAAGAGGTTTTAGATGGCGAAGATGGTGAGAAAGTCAAAGGTCCCTCTTCCATTCCCGACAGGGGCATAGCTAAGAAGGAGGTTTTGGCCTCTTTGGAACTACTGGATGATGGAGCATAATGATCCTAGCTACATGATGGGTGGAGGGGAGGAGCTCGATGTGTTGAAAGAAAGAATGGACAAAATGGACAAAAAATTCAATGGTCTAACCCGTTTCACGATCAAATTAGTTCACTATATCACTAGCACCTTGTCTATTGTCATGAAGCAAGAGATGGAGAGGAAGAAGGCTAAAAACCACTAGGATTGGGTCAGTGATGATTTGGTTCAACTACTGTCAAAGAACTGGGAGAATACTAGTTATTCTGCTACTGGTTCATTGTTGGTCTGAGTGTTGTCAGTCTATGTCTATTTTGGTTTAGTGTTTTGTTTTGTTATTTTTTGATCTTGGACTCTATTGGCCCTTGTGGCTCTCTGTGAATGGTACAACACCCTGTAAATGTTGCTTACTATATCAAAAATATTTATTGGTAAACTAAATAATGGAAGAACATTGGATAGATTAAATAGATTGTTGCAATCAAAATTTGAGGTAATTATTTTGAAATTGTTAGATTTCTAAATGTATAATTATTATTTTTTTCCAACAATAGTAACATTCTAATATCTATTGCAAATTCATAGAAATTTAAAAGTGTCCAACCCATTCTCTAGACCATTTCATGTATTTTGTTTAAAATACAATTATGAATTTGATAGGTATGGAACACTCGACGAACAAGCTGCCTACTATATTAAATGTAATGAAGACATTAGCTACATCTACTTCCTCTATCTTAAAACTACTCTAACAAGTGATAACAAATATATAGTACATTATTCTTTTGATAACTCTATTATTCAGTTGTTGTTGCCTCGTCTATAAAATATTATACGTGAAGACTACATTAAAGACAAATAATCAATTATCTTCAAGTTACATGATATTCTCTGCAAAAGGAAATTCACACTAAACTAGAACAATGTTACCATTAATGCTAATTGTGATGAGCAATAATCAACACATTCTATGAAAAGGTATTACATAATATTTTCCAATATTTTATTACTATTTACACATTGCTACTTATTGTAATTTCTTACATAATAAAGTAATAATTTCATGATAACTATTCTAATACAAACTTTGCAAGAAGGAAGTAGACTACAAACACAAACAATAATATATTTCTACTCCTTGGGATACCACTAACTTTCTATATCAAATTTGTGTGATACAAATTCAATATTTATACTCTATATGTGTTATATGGGGTCAACTATAACCCATATCATTACTTATCATACCACATGCTTTATTTGTTATTGCTATAGTATCTCACATTTCCTGAAAAATTATATTGCTATCTTACTTATTGATATTCATGTTTGTAATCATCATTATAGATAATTAAAGTTAGATACTTGCATAAACTCTCAAATTTTATGGTTCTCCTCAAAGATTGCTAAAGTCTTTTTATTTTTTATTACATATTTTATGTTTTATAATGTTAATAGTGCAAAATCTAATTATGCATATTTATTGACAATCTATTATATTTCTCAAGTTGATCTCCCCTATTGTCCTAAAACTTGATATGGTATGCTAGATAAATGTCTCCATATCTCCTATTATGCTAGATATAATTTATCTCTATAATTATAGTTGATATATTAATTATTTCCCATATTTTTTATATTCATTTTTTTCATGTTAGTAATTTCTCATGAATATGGCAATGCACATTTTAATATAGGGACATCATTATTTGAAATGAAATCACGTAATTTTATACTTAGTGAGGATTTATTTGTTGCAAGATGGTGTGTCCCTTGGTCTTCCTTGTGCAACACGACACTTGGGTCCATGACATGGCTCAACTGCCTCTTATGGATCTTATATAAATATGGCGATTGTATTAGGCATTGACGGGTCGATCTTTTGGTGCAACAACAACCACCAATGTAACAATTGGTATCAGAGCCGAGGTCATAGGTTCGAACCCCTCTCTTGCACTAGGGGGATTGTTGCAAGATGGTGTGTCCCTTGGTTTTCCTTGTGTAGTGCGATGTTGGAATGTACACTGCTATTTTTTTGTTTGAAATTTCCCTTATTGATGTTTACTTGTTTGAAGTTGTTTGTTTTTGAGTAGTGATGAAATGCATTCAATGAAACAAATTGCAAGAGACAACAATGCAAGTAAAATGAAATCTTTTTTTAATGAAATGACAAGAAACAACATAGTTTTCTTTTTATGTTTTTAATCAGGAAAATACAATATTCAATTTCAGACCTAGTAAACATTTTGTAGTAGCAAATGACTCCAAAATGAGCACCAAACCTAGCACAATATTTGCACTCCAAAGCACACTAGTTTCCAATTCCCAAGCACCCTTTTCTGAATTCCAAGCCTCCAACCTAAACTCCCTTTATGCAGGTTGAAACTGAAGATTCAATGAAGTAAGGGGCAACCCTCCTGGATAGGTTGACTTCACCTAGAAAATCACACACTTCACCAAAAAATGCATACAAGTACTCAAAAGAAGCACCTTGAGGACAACTATAATATGCAACATTACCCAGAATGAAATATTTAGGTGAATGAAAGTTGTGAATGAAAAACCAAGTTTAGGTCCATGACTGTAAACACCCAGAAATCCAAAATATCACTCCAAAACTTCTACAAATCACACCAAAACTGAAGCCAAACCAAAGCACACCAAAAAACTCCTAAAAATACTAAAATATCTTCATGTTTTCTTCTTTTTAGATTAATCCTCTGGAGCTCCTATTGAAATAAGTTGTGAATCAGCACCAATATCTGACTAGGGTGGATATTTCGCCAGCAAAATCAGCCCAACAATGGAGGGTTTTCGTCCTCACAATGCAGCCCAAGCAACTAGAGAAATTCTAGCAGCATATCAGTAAGTTGTCAAAGTCTGGATAATGAGAAATGAAACCTAAACTTCATTTCATGAGATTAGAGCCAAAAATAGACTTCAAAAGTTTCTCAATTTCACTTTATGAAATGGGTGCCCTTCTCTTCTTTTAAAATTTTGAACCTTTTTAATAAAAAATGCTTCACCTCCCCTTTTTGGCGTCCCACTTTTGGAAGTCATTTTAAAATATTAAAACTTTAAAAATATTACTCTCCTTTACATAGGCGTCCAAGCTCAAGGAGGAAATATATTTATTAATTGACTTTAAAACAACTCAAAGTCATTCAACTAGGTGCCCTTGGTCCTTCTAATGACCACTTTACCCCTTGATATAAGTTATAATTTAACTTTATATTTCAACTTTATTAAAATGCCAAAGTGGTCAAATAAAATAAATATTAAACTACAAGTTTAGGCTCTCCAACTAAAATTGGATTAAAATGTTGTTGCCAAATACCAAGCCTCGAACCAACTTCCCCAATCGTGACTTACTAAAAATAGCACTGCTTTAAATAGTAAGTGAATGCCAAAAGCTCATAATTGAGCAAAATTGAAGACCACTGAGGAAATTGCAACCAACTGAAGATGACCACACTGAAACCGGCCACTACTATAAATAGAAACCCCTCCAGAAAACCCCAAACTGAACATCAATGATGGCCAATGAGTCCCCTAACCATATCAACTAGCCTATGAGAACTCTAGAATAGGCTAATTGAGTCTCAATACTGCTTAGGAGAGAGAAGGGGACATTGCATTCCGGCCTTCCCAAGATTGCTTGTCCTCAAGCAATCGTAGCTCTAGATGCTACAATATCTTCTCACTCTCCCAAGTCGCATCCTCAACTCGAATTTTTTTCCATTTAACCAAATACTCTTTGATGATCCTCCTACGCAGTCTATGCTCACACACCTCCAAGATACACTCAGGAATCAATATCAATTTTCCTTCCTCATCCAAAGGAGGAAACTCTATAGAAGGTACCACATTCTGACCAAGTGCTTTCTTGAGATGGGAGACATGAAACACATTATGCACCTTGTTTTCCTTAGGTGGCTCCAACTCATATGCTACCTCTCCAACTCTCCTGATCACCCTGAAAGGACATAAAATTGTGGCTTCAGCTTTTCTAACCCACTCTTCTCTAGAGTGGACTATCTATAGGGTTGCAACCACAAATAAACCATGTCCCCAACCTTGAAAACTCACTCAACATAGTGTTGATTAGCATATAAATTTTGTTGATTTTGAGCATGTTGTATATTCTCTCTTAGATACCTCATTATGTCCTGACTCTCCTAAAGAAGATCTCTAACTCTAAGCACCCTACAATCTCCAAAAAGTAAATCCACAAAGCTAGGAGCTTCATACCCATACAATGCCATGAATGGAGACATCTGAAAGGACATGTGAAAGGTAGAATTGTAGCAGTACTCTCCTAGATGCAACCACTTAACCCATGCCTTTTATTGCCCTAAAACATAATTGTGTAGGTACCCTTCCTCCCATTTGTTCACCACCTCAGTTTTCCCATCAGTCTGAGGGTGGTAGCTAGTGCTAGGGGTCAGCTTCGTGCCACATAATTTGAATAACTCCTGCCAAAAAAATCTCATAAACTTGCTATCCCTATCACTGCCAATGGTCCTGGGTGTCCCGTGAAGCTTGAATACCTCTCTGAAAAATAAATTAGCCACCTGTATTGTTGAAAATCTTGTTGATATAGCAAAAAAGTGAGCAAATTTTGTCAATCTGTCAACCACCACATATATACTGTCCTTTCCTTGCACCTTCAGGAGCCCTATGATGAAGTCCATTGATATACTTTCCTATTTCTAAGTGGGAATGGGAAGGGGCCGCAACAAACCAACAGGATAGGTATGGTCATTTTTGTTTTTTTTGGCATACTAGGCACTCACATACATATTGTCAAATGTCATCCTTCATTCCCTTCCATGAGAATCTCTCACGAATCTTCCTATAAGTCTTATAATAACTTGGATGACCAAACATAGGAGTATCATGGAAAGCCTTAAAAACACTCTCTCTCACCCAAGAATCAGGAGCCAACCATACTCTATCCTTGTAGTATATTAGTCCATCCTTCACCTGGTATTTGTCATCTTGTAAAGTCCCATCCAAAATGTTGTTCGCAATGCATTCTTAGCATAATCAACTTTAATATTCTCCTTCCAATTTGCTGCTATGACTAAAATAACACTAAAATGTGGTCTCTTGGATAGCGCATCAGCCACTACATTCCTTTTCCCTTTCACATATTCAACGTAAAATTCATACCCCTAAAGTTTTCTTACCCATTTATGTTGTATTTCATTGAGATCCTTCTGATTTAGGAAATACTTAAGGCTGTTATGATTTGTCTTTACTAAAAATCTGCCCCCTACAAGGTATTGTATGAACTTGGAAAAAGCATGCATAATTTCCAACATTTCCTTATCATAAATGGAGTAAGCTTTCTCACCACCTCTCAACTTGCTGCTCTAGAAAGCTATAGGATGTTTGTTTTGCATGAGAACTGCACCTATGCCTTCACTTGAGGCATCACACTCAAGCTCAAAAGACTTGCAGAAATAAAAAAATGGCCAAGATTGGACATGTGCTCATCAACTATTTGAATTTTTCAAATGATTGTTGCACTGATCCTGACCATACAAACGCCCCCTTTTTGGTTAAATTTGTGTGAGAATCCATTAACAAACCCCCTATAGAAGCCACATAGCCCAAAAAATCCCTTCAGTTGTGTGAGGTTTGTAGGTGGAGTCCAATCAAGAATAGCCTTGATCTTTTTAGGATCAATGCGAACATCATTTGAGTTAATGATGTGTCCAAGATACAACTTAGTCATGCAAAATTCACACTTGGAATCCTTGGAAAATAATGAACCACTCTCCAAAATGCCTAGCACCTCATCTAAATGCCTCAAGTGGTCCTCCCATGTCCTGCTATAAATGAGGATATCATCAAAGAAAATTAGAACAAACCTACACAACTGTTGTTTGAAGACCATGTTCATACAAGACTACAATGTAGCAAGAGCATTAGTCAACCCGAAGGGCATAATAAGGAACTCAAAATGGCCATAATGACACCTGAAGGTTGTTTTCTCAATGTCCTCCTCTCTAACTCTGATTTGATGATAATTCGGATCTCAAGTCTATCTTAGAAAAGTAAATTGCTCCATGTAGCTCATCAATGAGCTCATCTATCTGTGGGATGGGGTATTTGTTTTTTATTGTCTTCTTGTTGAGTGCCCTGTAATCTATGCACATGAAAATAGTCCCATCCTTCTTCACTAACACCGCCGAAGAAGCAAATGAACTTTTTCTCATTCTAATATGCCCCATATCCAAAATCTCCTTGATTGCCTTTTGTATTTCATCTTTATGCCTTTTTGAATGCTTGTATGATGTAGTGATTACTGCTTTGGTGCCCTCCTCTAACTCAATGATGTGCTCTATTCCCCTATCAGGTGGCCTCCTTGGTGGTATGCTACCAAATACTTTGCTTTGCTTAGTAAGAAAACCTTGTATGTCTAGTGGATAAGTACGTTTTTGCTCCTTCGTAACTATAGGCATAATTATACATTCAGCTGCCCACTCCACCTGATTATGTCTGAAAATCCTTTCCATCCTCTTACAAGAAACAACTCGAGGCCCTCCATTAGAGATCCCTCTCAACACCACATTCTTGACATAAGATTTAAACTTCAACTCTAAGGTCTGAAAATTAAGAGTGGTCTCACCTAATGACCGCAACCACTAAATGCCCATTACCACATTTGTATCCCCAATACCAACCACATAGAAATCATCTATGAACTCATGGTTACCCAACCGAATGCTAAGTTGTGGAATCATGTGAGTGCAAGTAATGGTGAAACCATCCGCAACCATCACTCTAAATCCTTCAACCTCTTGTGTTTGTAATCCCCTACATGCAACAAGTCCCTCGTCAATGAAATTATGTGTGGCACCCGAATCAATAAGAGCAATCATCCACTGCCCCTTAATAACTCCTCTAATGCACAAGGATTCATTTTTCTAAAAGCTATATAGTTGTGCTAGTTTGAATTCCTTTTATTCCTCTTTTTCACTCTCTTGGGGTGGCTCTTCATTCTCCTTATCATCAAAATCAGATTGTTGGTATGAAAAATTAGAATTACTTTCCTCGGTTGAATAGTATTCAATTTGATGAATTCTGGCCCCTTTTGGGAAAACATGATCCTAGGACCACTTTTCTCTACACCTGAAGCATAAAACCTTCTTACTGAGTTCATTAAGTGTCTCTACATCTAACCTTGTGATTTGATTTTTCTTTTGTGTAGTTTCCTTAAAGTGAGGCCTTTTATCTTTATCTTTTTTGTGAAATGAAGGTTTGGACTAAATTTTCACTTTAGGGGCAACCCACTCCATATTTCTTGCTTTCTTCATAGCTTCCTATAAAGTGGGTGGGTCAAAAGCCTTAATCCATCCCTTGAGTGGTTCCATAAGACCCTCACTAAACAAAACCACCATCCATCTCTCTGTGATACCTGTAACCATCACCGATAACCTCTAAAATTCAGCTATGTATGCATCAACTATACCATATTCTCTAAGTTGGGCCAGCTCCTTGAAATATATCTCTGGATCCTTTTTTATCAGATCTTTCTATGATTCTACTGGTAAACTCATCATATGTAGTGATAGACCGATGACCCAAGCTAACCAGGCCATGGTACCACCACTCATGTGCTATCCCATCCAAGTGTAACGTGGAAAACTTAATTGCATCTTCCTCTACCATAGGTCTAAGGGCTAAATAATTGTCTAGCTTCTATATCCAAGCTCGAGCTTTACAACTGTCACTCCCATCAAAATGTGGTAGCGTAAATTTATTGATGGCATGTTATAGGTCCTCTACACTATTGCTCCCCTATGATCATAATGTCTACCATGGCCCTTACTCTTCCTTTTTTGCTCTAAAAATTCATTGTAAGACATGTCTTGCTTGATCTCATTAGAGAGGGAATTATACTCAACATGATTATGTCTTAAACTGTCCACAAAAGACATAGACTTTTGGATTAGGTTGAGGAATCTCTAGAGTTAAGAAAGTGGGCTTAAATGGCCTAGAAGAGATATATGTGTTATTTGTAGTGTCTTGGTCCATATTACCATTATGTTGATTTGAAGCACTATGCTCTCCTATATGCCTTGTATTGTTCTAAGAATTGTTTTGCACTACTTTGCTTTGTCCCATCCTTCCCAACATAAGAGATACCATATCCAACATTGCATCTAACTTCCTCTCAAACCTTCTTCCAGGACTTGGTGTTCTTGCTCTCTCTTTCCCTCTACCATCCCTATTAATAAAAGATCTCTCCTCACCACCACTTGTTCTCTCATTACCACCAAATGTTCTCTCATTATCTCCCTGCATTCATGTTCCCTAAGAAGACTCCCAATGAGCTCTTAATACACCTAACATTGTTTAACCTTCCGAAATCGATGGGAGCTACCAAATACTTTTTTCTAATTTATCTCTGAATGTACCTCTGTTCTCTTACGCTCATAGATAATTTCCAATACTGATTTTAGTGTCTATGTAGGATGGTAGGGATGGTTTGGCTCTGATACCACTGGAATGTACACCCCTATTTTTTTTGTTTGAAATTTCCCCTATTGTTGTTTACTTGTTTGAAATTGTTTGTTTGTTTTTGAATTGTGATGAAATGCATTCAATGAAACAAACTACAAGAGATAACAATGCAAGTAAATTAATTTTTTTTAATGAAATGACAAGAAACAACATAGTTTTCTTTTTCTATTTTTAATCAAGAAAATACAATATTCAATTTCAGACCTAGTAAACGTTTTGTAACAACAAAGGACTCATAAATGAGCACCAAACCCAACACAATCTTTGCACTCCAAAGTACACTAGTTTCCAACACCCAAGCACCCTTTTTCCCAACACCAAGCCTCCAACCCAAACTCCCTTTATGCAGGTTGAAACTGAAGATTCAATGAAGCAAGGGGCGACCCTCCTAGATAGGTCGACTTGACCTAGAAAATCACACACTTCACCAAAAAATGTGTACAAGTACTCAAAAGAAGCGCCTCGAGGAGAGCTATAATATGCAACATTACCCAAAATGAAATCTTCAAGTGAATGAAAGCTGTGAATGAAAAACCAGGTTCAAATCCATGACTGTAAACACCCAAAAATCCAAAATATCACTCCAAAACTTTTGCAAATCACACCAAAACTAAAGCCAAACAAAAGAACACGAAAAAACTCCTAAAAATACTGAAATATCTTCATGTTTTCTTCTCTATAGATTAATCCTCTAAAGCTCCTATTGAAATAGACTGTGAACCGGCACCAATATCTGACTAGGGTGGATATTTTTCCACCGAAATCAGCCCAACAATGGAGGGTTTTCATCCTCACAATGCAGCCCAAGCAACTAGAGAAATTCCAGCAGGATATCAGTAAGTTGTCAAAGTTTGGATAATGAGAAATGAGAGAAAAACTTCATTTTATGAGATTAGGGCCAAAAATGGACTTAAAAAGTTTCTCATTTTCACTTTATGAAATGGGCACCCTTCTCTTCTTTTAAATTTTTGAACCTTTTTAATAAAAAATGCTTCATCCCCCCTTTTTGGCTTCCCACTTTTGGAAGTCATTTAAAAATATTACTCTCCTTTACATAGGCATCCAAGCTCAAGGAGGAAATATATTTTTTAATTGACTTTAAAACAACTTAAAATCTTTCAAGTATGTGCCCTTAGTCCTTCTGATGACCACTTTAGCCCTCAATATAAGTTATAATTTAACTTTATATTTCAACTTTATTAAAATGCCAAAGTGGTCAAATAAAATAAATATTAAACTAGAACCTTAGGCTCTCCAACTGAAATTGGATTAAAATGTTGTTGCCAAAGACCAAGCTTGGAACTAACTTCCCCATTGGTGACTTACTAAAAATAGCACCGCTATAAATAGTAAGTGGATTCCAAAAGCTCATAATTGAGAGAAACTAAAGACCATCGAGGAAACTGTGACCAATTGAAGATGACCACATTGAAACCAACCATTGCTATAAATAGAAACCCCTCCAAAAAACCCCAAGATGAGCATCAATGCTAGCCAATGAGTCCCCTAACCACATCAACTAGCCTACGAGAACTCTAGAATAGGCTAATTGAATCTCAATATTGCTTAGGAGTGAGAAGGGGACATTAAAAACTCTTGGGTTCGTGACATGGCTTACAACTTCTTATGGATCTTGTATAAATCTAGCAGTTGTATCAAGCATTAATAGGTTGATCTTTTGGTGCAACGACAACCACCAATGTAACATGATTGTGTTCAAATTTGGGAGTGATTAATCTATAAGCTTGAGCTTTTTTATTTATTGGTTGTAATCACAATCATGTTATACTACTTGTGATTGTTGTATCACTCAATTCGTACTATTTTTTGCATCAAGTAGAAGATAACATACAAAAGACCATATTTTATTCTTGGCAACTTTTGCATTTGGTTATTGTCCATCTATAATTTTCCATCTATGCAACTATTAATCCTAAGTCTTGATCCCTTGCTCATTATTCAACTCATAGAAAATATAGATTTGTCTCCATACTTGTTGTACTTGAAATTATAAATACTAGGTAACTTTGCTATTCTTCATTTCAAATTATTTTATCACTAATAATGCTTGGAGATTTTTTCATGTAGACAAATGAGTTTTTGATTAATTAAAAAAAATCATACTAAATGCTTATCAAATTTTAGGTACAATCATCAACAACTCTATCTAGCTATAACTAAACAATAATCATCTAAATTTTTCTTTTGCTAATTAAACCTTAAAACTAATCAAAATCAACACACCGTCAAGAGAACTTGACTTAAGCAATGCATTTCTTATTAGTTATTGCCAAGGGAACTATAGGCACCACCTAGTTCTTAACTCGTTATTAATAATTCTATTTTTGACAAATGAGAGTTCATTTTTTTTAATTTAACAAATATTTATGTATTGTTAAAGTAACATGCAAAATATATAACAAAACATATTTCATAAATAAATTTTATGAAATATAATTGGCTACAAAGTTTGGACCGATGATAAGGGCAATTTTTTCGGCTCCATTATTAAGTTATGATTATAGTGATGAAATACATGGTATTTTTAGTAACCATAGTATAAACTTCCATGTGAAGTTGAGTTTTATTATTTTTCTATATGAAGATTGCATTAAACTTTTTAAAAGAATTATAGTTAATGAATGTACAATTTATATTTTTTATAAATTATTTTTTCTCCATTAATTTATAATTTATATAAAAATATTAGTATATATTTTTTATTTGAAAAAATAATTCATAAAAAATATGAATTATTCATTTTAGATGTTTTTTTATAATTTAAATTGAATCTATATTTATTAGATTAAGCATCTAAAAATTTATTTAATTTATTAATTTTATAAAAATATAATTTTGTTAATATTTATTTTATAATTTATAATTTATACTTTTACACATATGTTCATATTTAATATTATATTTTATATTAAAAAATCATTATATATTTCACAATTATTTACATATGCTACAATTAATTTTATATTTTAAATTAAATTATATTTTCTATATACCATAAATTAATCCAATATCATAAATCTTCAAATATTTATAAATCCATACTATGTCATGATATAATATTTCTAATTTTATACAAAGAAATAAATAGTTAAAATAAATTTCAAAATTAAAATAGAATAAACTAAATGCAAAGTTTAAATATATCAAACTTTAAATATTAATGAAAATAATAATTAAAAATAAGTAAAAAATAATAATAATAAATATTTAAATAAAAAAAGTTGTAATTACTAAAATTGAAATATTAATTAAACTAGCATACCTATATTTTACAAATATATGTAAAGTATGCCGAGAGATATCCTTCTCAAGGCGCCTATTTTTAATCAATTGAACCTTAACCCAAATTGAAGCATACATATATATTAAATATTAATATATATAAAATACGTCCAGAGTTTTCATTATCGAGGCATCTATTGCAACCTAATTGAACTCTTATTCTAACCATAACTCAACACTAATTAAAGGCTAATCCTAAACGCTAATCGTAATTGTAGTTGTAATTAAACCCTAACCTTAATTAAATGCTAATTGAACCCTAATCCTAATTAATTCCTAACCTTAATTGAAACCTAATCCTAATTGTATCATAACCCTAGATAACTATAATTGAACCCTAACACTAAACAAATAATACTCCTTATCTTAATTGAACCCTAATTCCAACCCAAACCATAATTTAACCCTAACCCTAATTAAACCCTTATTAAATTGTTAAAAAAATTAAGTTGCTTATAAATAATTTTATGTGTTCTTATAATTAACTTGACATTGTGTATAAAAGGTTTAAGTTATGAATGTTATAAAATAAATTTGTTTTCAATGTTTATTTGTTAGTTTAAAAGGTTGAATTAGGGTTAGATTTTAATTAAAATTAGGTATAGGGTTGAATTAGGATTGGGGTTGGGGTTGGGGTAAAGATTAAGGTTCTATAATAAAGCTTGGGGTTAGTGTTATGGTTCAATTGATGCAGGGGTTAGTAATAGGGTTAGGGTTATGGTTCAATTAGAGTTTTATTAATGTTAATTTTAAAATCATAATTATGTTTAGGGTTGGATATAAAATTAGAGTTAGGTTTGAAGTTAATTAATGTTACTAGTTTTAGGGTTGGGGTTAAGGTTAGACTTATAATTAGTGTTAGTATTGGGGTTAGATTCTATCACTTTAATAAAAATAATCTTCTACGAATTCATTTATTTTGTTTTGAAATTATATAATTTAAAATATTTTCAAATTTACCTATGTTGATATATGAGAGATATATAACAAATCTAAACTCTATACCATTTATAGTTAAATTTTAATTCTATTTTATTAAATTGTGAAAAAAATTAAGTTGCTTAGAAATAATTTTATGTGTTTTTATAATTAACTTGACATTGTGTATAAAAAGGTTTCAGTTATGAATGTTATAATATAATTTATTTATTTTTGCAATGTTTATTTGGTAGTTTAAAAGATGTGTAAAAAAATCTGTTATAAAATAGTAGCTACTAAAAAACCGTTAAATATTTATTAATTCATTGAAGATGTTGATAACCAAGCATTGCATAGGAAAAGGTAGTTATTATAACTACCATAAGAACTAATACATCAAACATGCATAAAGTAATTTAAATCTATTTTTTATTTAACATTTTGAGAGGCATTTTAGCCTCCATCGAAGGCTTAAAGGAAGGAATTTTGAATGGCATTTAAGTCATAGTCGAGACCATTATGTAGTGCATCTTTCCTTATTACTTTGTAAGCCACTATGTGGTAGTTACAGCTGTCTTTTAAATGACTTTATCATCCAATATAAGTCATGGTATGGTGAGTTAATAACTGTATTTGATTGCATTTAAAATGATCAATGTTTAAGCCACAATAAGTGGCCATTGATGTTATTTTTAGCATCTTACTTATTAAGAAAAGTGGCGCCAAATATAAAGAATTTAGTCAAAAAAATATTTAATTTATATTTAATTTATATTTTTTATATGAAATCTTTTATCTTAAAACATTATTGGTTTTATCAATCATACATATTAAATATGTTTTTTTTAATAAATTTATATTTTTAATGTAACACAAGTAATTTGGTTATTTTTTAAAATATTTTGTATCATATAAATTACTTAAGTTGACTAGAAATTAATTTATTGATTTCATATGTGCAATATCATAAATGCATCTATCAATTTGAAACTATTTTATTTGAGTTAATTTATTTTATATTACAAATTGATTTTATTTTTCATATACATTTTAAATTCAATTATCTAAAAACACATTTAAATATCAATTTCAAACCTACCAAAAAATAGTTATATAAAATTAAAATTAATTTAATTTCTTAATTGATCAATCTAAAAACACATTTAAATATCAACTTCAAATCTAACAAGAAATAATTATATAAAATTAAAAATAGTTTAATGCCCAAATTTTTGTTATGTTATTATTCATATGAATATCTTATATATATTTTTAAAAAGTAAAATTAGAAAATATTGATAATTAGAAATAAAGGTAAAAATCTTAAATTTAATGTTACAAGAAGTTTCTAATTTCATAGAAAATAAATCTTGTTAAAATATTCAAAAAGTTAAAAAATAATTATTTTCTATTTTGAAAATATATATTTAAAAAAAGTAAAATTAGAAAATATTGATAATTAGAAATAAGTGTAAAAATCTTATATTTAATGTTACAAGAAGTTTCTAATTTCATAGAAAATAAATCTTGTTAAAATATTCAAAAAGTTAAAAAAAAATTATATTCTATTTTGAAAAGATTTTGAATTAATATATGTTTGTATAATAAATATTATAAATCATATATATTAATATAAAGCAATGATAACTATTAATAAAAATGTCAAAATCTTTAAAAAATTAGAAAGAACTATATTTAATCTTGAAATAATTAGAAATAAATGTAAAAATCTTAAATTTAATGTTACAAGAAGTTTCTAATTTCATAGAAAATAAATCTTGTTAAAATATTCAAAAAGTTAAAAAACAATTATATTCTATTTTGAAAAGATTTTGAATTAATATATTTTTTTATAATAAATATTATAAATCATATATATTAATATAAAGCAATGAAAACTATTAGTAAAAATATCAAAATCTTCAAAAAAATTATATTATATTTAATCTTGAAAATATTATATTTTCAACAAATTTTGAATTAATAAATATATCTATAATAAATCATATATATTAATATAAAGCTAAATTAGAAAGAATTATTCCAATTCTAAACTAATTTATATTTTTATCATAAACATTATATATATATATATATATATATGCCTACAATAATTTTTTACGGTTTAATAATAATTTCAAGTGTAATATTTACGGTTATATAAAAATATAGCAAGTCAAATCATACGGTTTAATAAATTTTTAGGTTGTAATATACGGTCCAAAATGCTAAAAACGGTCAGATAGACCATCAAATTCCAGGCCTGAATGGAAAGAAAGGCGACGAGCTTTTGGGTAGAAAAAGCATTTTCTTTTATTCATTATGGGTTGCATTTCTTTTGAGAAGTTTGAGAGGAAAGTGATGGGCAATGGGCAGTTCTGTAAATTTGAAGAAAAACTTTCGAGGTATCCCTGCTCTATAGAAATTCAACACGGGGGGGGCTACAGGCTTCTCTTCAAATGCTTCTTTTTTAGTGTGCGCTTGTGACAACGAAGTTAAGATCGTGGAGGTGGCAAATGGCTCCGTCAAAAGCACGTTGGAGGGAGATTCTGAGTCTATTACTGCATTGGCACTCACCCCTGACGATATATTACTCTTTGCTGCCAGTTGAAGCTAATTGATGATATATTACTCTGGGATTTATCTTCTTTCACCTGCATTAGACTGTGGAAGATCATTTATACCTTTCTGTACCCATGTCTATTTTTAATATTTTTTTCTCGTTGATTGTTTGCACCGGATTCCTTGATTGATGCATGGTTTTTATTTTCTTTATTTGTTTGTCTATTTCGGGATATTCAAAATTGATTGGATTGAAAGAAAATTTCAGTTTTATGCATCTAAATGTTTATCAGTTTGATAAAGGAGCGGTACATCCGAAATTTAAGTTTCGTGTATGCCAATATTGGATTGTAATGTCATACAAAAAAAAAAAGTTGGGGATTACTTGTACCTTCAGAGTTTTTCTTACTAAGGCTTTCTAAACTAATTGACGTCATAATAATTGTTTTTCTAATTCATATTGAAATTAATTTTATTAATTTTGCAGGCCCATAATGATCACATGGCAGACATGTCTTGTGATGATTTTGGAGGATTGCTTGCAACTGCTGACAAAAATATTCTTGTGTGGGATGTGGATGGAGGTTTCTGCATGCATTATTTTCAAGGGCACCAAATGGGTGTTACAATGGTTCACGACTGTCAAGTAGAGTGAGAAACAACTAGAATTTTAACAGCAATGTTGGAAACATCTTTTGGCATCATTTTTTACTAGAGATTTTTTTGTATGCATTGAGGAGTTTAGAGAGGAACGACATAAGTAAGAGAGGATTATATTATCTCATCGTTCCCTCTTTTTCATCATTGTTCATTGTGGATAATGTAAGGCTCTGTGAAGAAGAAAGCAGCAACTCTGTAACATTTTGGCTTATCTTATCATTCTTAGTTTTTCAATGGTAGCAATAGTTTTGAGAGAAACTTTTGTTGTTCATTTTAGTATTTAGTGAAAGCGATTTGCAAGTAAAGTCTGAGAATTTCGTCTTCAGCAAGCTAAGTTACTTTGGGAAAGTTGTGCCATTCTTTGTGTCTGATATTTTTGGAACTTTAAGTGCAAAGTGGGGAAAGTTGTATCATTCTCTATGTCTGAGATTTTTGGAATTTCAAGTGCAAAGTAGAGAGAGTAACTCACGTATGCTTTTATGAGTTTGTATCTTTGTGTATTCTCATAGTTTTCATTTTATAATCCCAGTTTTAAAAGAGGAAGATTAGTGTTCATTTTTAAGAATAACATAAGATAAATTAGAGGAAGATTAATTTGATTTTCTCAATTTGAAACAACAATCTAATTTATTTTTCATCCATTCTAAGATGAAAAACAAGTTAACTTGCTATTGTGTTAATTTATTAATATTATTGTCGTTGTGGATTCTTACAATTGATATCTCTCGACGTTTTCTATATAGACTATGTGATAGGATAGATATGCTAGTTTATACTAAATTATCTTTTGCTTATAAATAATTTTATGTGTTTTTATAATTAATTTGATATTGTGTATAAAAGGTTTAAGTTATGAATGTTATAATATAAAAAATAGATTTGTTTTCAATGTTTATTTGTTGGTTTAAAAGATGTGAAAAATGTTGCAATCAGTAATGATTAAATTTTTCTTGATTGGTTAAGTGGTATTGTGCAATTATTCTATATGTTAATTTAATGTTATGAATGATATAATATAAAGAAGAATATTTCTAATATATTTTTAATGCATCTTAAAAATGTGATTGTAAAAAAAATATAAATTAATGAGTAAACATACATTTAAAGTTAAAAGTGAAATTATAAAAAAAACTATATATATTTTTTATTTTTCTTTTATAAATTTTTTTTCTTTTATTAAGAATTATCTTTTAATATTATAAATGTTCATCTACTAATCTCTAATAAAATTTATAACTATTAAAAATGCTCACACAATAAATTATAAATTCTCAAATCAAATTGAATTATATATTAAAAAAAATCATAATAAAATACTTGAACTAATAATTTAGTCATAAATGTTTTATTTTTATTTCTGAACTTTTAAATTTTATAACTATGATATGGAAGCTAATAAAAATAAATAAATGATGTTCATTAATAAATTATAAACTCTTACATTAGATTGAATTATTTTTTGGAATAAAATACTTTGAACTAATATTTTACTCATAAAATTGTTTTATATTTATTTTTAAAATATTAAATTTTCTAATTATAATATAAATACAAACAAATAAAAAAAATCATTAACAAAGTAAATCAATATTTCATTTCAAGGTAAATCAATTTAAGAGGTGACTATAAACTCAATGGAATGAATATGATATAGAGAATGAAAGTAAAAATGACTCAATGAAAATTATCTATATTCCATGTTAATTACAAGAATACTGATCATGTGAACACAATTTCCATATTTTTATAATTTTAAAATACACGTGAATATTGGAAAGAACTCCGCCACTTTGGATGTAGTTGAATTTCGGATATATGCTAATTCTGATTCTAATGCCTCAAGACGTTCACCAGCCTCTCCATATGACTTTGTCTTAGTCTCCTGCAATGCAACGTTTTTAAATTGCAATTCTTGCCAACACCTTTCCAGTTCATTTGACTTCCCAGCCAAAGATTGTTTAAGTGCATCACGTTGTTGAACCAAGCCTTTACCTTTAGATACAGCCATGCTAAGCTTCTCTCTCACATATGATAATTTTTTTGTCTGCTCAAGATCCAATAGTCACTTATTCCTATCCAAGCTCACTACCTTAAGATCCTCTTCTATTTTATAGAGTAACTCTTTCTGAGTTTTTATCTCTTCTTCCTATTGAGATTTTGTTGATTCAATTTCATTGATTTTCTCCTATAGTCGAGCTAGTTTTATCTCCTTGCAATTGAAAGCTTCTTTCATTGCAACATACAACGACATTTTCATTATATCCCTCAAATCACTATCAAATTGTGGGACCAACTCTACCAGACATCTCTGGAATAGATTTTGTTGTTCAAGAGAAGTCTTGTACTTTTCAATAAGTAAAAATAGATGAGATTCCAGATGATAAATTTGATGCATTTGGATCAGTTACTATGACTTTATCTTGAATGAGCTCATCAACAACATAAACAAACTTTTCAAATATTCCTTGTCTTTTTAGGTAAGTATGTCAATGATTGTGTTGATATGGTGAAATCCTCAGTCTGATTAATTAGGGTAACTTCAATGTTTTCTAGTTGGGAGTTGTGCATTGCATTGTAGTAGATGGTATTTTTTTATAGAAAATGTTGTAGGTTTGTGGTGGTTTGGCCATGATTCAAATAGAGTACTTGTTTGTACAGATAATAAAATGCAAAGTATTTTAATTTCCAAAAATAGATATTCTTTGTGTCTCCTATAATGACTCAGAAAACCTAAGAGTGGTCCTCCTTCTAAGAAATCAGTTAATGGAGGATTGTCTTTTAGATGAATGTTATTGTATATTCATAGTACAAAAGCATAGACTAGTTTCTATGTAGTAGTATTCTGAGTTTGAGGTTTCAAGGATCAAAACAAATGGCTTGAGTAAATATTCCTATATGGTGTTGGCTTTGATCATCTAGAGAGGTGTTTGGGGAAGTTACTCTAAACAAATGTCCAATAGGTGAATGAACAACCTGTCTGCCATTTTTAATTTTCTAAACATCAGATATGTGTATAAGTTTGAAAATTTTACTACATAGTAAATACAACTCCTTACTGTGAGCCAACAATAACCATAAATTTGGGCTTTTCATTTTTTTAAACAGATGGACAGGGCATAATTTTTGGGAGATGTTGTTGAGTACATGAATGAGCTTCTTCAATGTATTAATGAACTACATAATGAGCTAATGCAATCTTCAGAGGCACCTAAGGAGTGTTAAAAAATGAAGGGTAAAGGGAGGAGAATTTTGTGGGGCAACCATTGTAGCTTGATACTAATAGGCAATGGAAAAAATACCAACTGATGGTTCAACGGGTTTGACCATTTCTAGAAAATCATAAGGGAAATTCGCAGGACCAGGGCCTTCAATTACTTAAGTAGTCTTAGTAATGTAGACAAAAGGCAGGGAAGTCTTGTTGGAGGGGCACTGCAGCTTGACAACAATTACCTGTAGAAGAGGCATTGGAAGTAATACTGACTGATGCTTTAAGGGCAGTCATTTTTGGATAACCATGGGGGAAATTTACATAACCTATGGCTTCAAGCACTACAACAATCTTACAACAAAATGCCAAAGGCAGGGGAATCTTGTGGGGTGAGCATAGCAGCTTGATAATGATTTCTTGTAGAAGAAGCAATAGATGAAATACCATCATCATCATCATTATCATTTAAGTTCTCTCCTGTTGGTCAAATTATTAGGCTATATGCTATAGTAAGGCAAGACATTTAGGACAACCAATGCACCACTCTTTTCCTTGTTTGTTCTCTCCTCTTCCTGTTTGGATTGTTTCACTGTATGGATATGGATTGGTGTCATCAACCACTCATGAAACACTTTGTTATGTTTTTTTATGTATATAATTTTGTGTAATTGTATTTATTTTTTAATTATACAGGGTTCAACACCAAGATTGTGGGTTGTCTTGTTGCTTGATTTTGGTGGAGTTGAGGTTGTGGGCTTGAACCTAGTTACACACTTTCATTCACCACAATCTTTGATATGTTCCATGAGACGTTCTCAAAGTTATAGGTTGATTTATTGGCATGTGGATATTTCTTGCGGGGTTTTGAATATGGGTCACAATTACACCATTGTACTAGTGTAGCATTGCATAAGCCTTTGGACTATCTATATTCTTACTCTGTATATCATAAATATAAAATGCTAATACTAGGTTCCTGGCTTGCACACTTGAAATGGTAGAAAATACCGTGGCATTCATCTAACTTCATTCAAGTTTTGTTGTATTCAATTACAAGATTGAGCAAAACTTTTAGAGAGTTCTTTCTTCTTCAGCATAGAAGAAATATGAATACCTTATGATGCATGCTTGTAGGAATATTTCTCAGGGCATCAGCTTCAATGTTAATCAATCGATAAACACTTTGCCTTCCTTTTTAGGTTGTAAAATTCTCTACTAGGCATCCAACTAAATATTAACTTTTATTAACATATTCCCAATAGAAATGACACATGTATTTTAGGTTAGCAAAAATAAAAATGACTAAAGATCTATCCATGCATTACTCTCTCCATGGGATTTGGTGGTGAAAGCTGAGTTTATTAATTGTTACCAAAGCTTACTAATGAATACTTTCACTCTCCTAAGCAAGCCATAACCAGTGAGCCCTAGCATACTATAGTCGGTGACTATCAGTTAAATCTAAATGGAACAGAGAAATTCCAAGACACAAACCCATGAATTGACCCAGGATCTTGGATTCCATGCATACCTCAACATTGAGGCCTTCGCAGTCACTTCCAAACCAAAAAAATTCTAGAGCTTTTCTCTCACAATCAACACTCATCACTACCAACGCCAATAAATGAATTCATCAGAAAACAGAGCATTCTCTAATCCCATCAAAGTCAATGCCCAAATTTTAGAATGGGTACATACAACATTTTATTGTCTAGTATAAAGAAAAAATTACCTTTATAAGAAGAGTTTCCTAAGAGGCGTTCAATGATTTTTCTATCCACAGGATTTCCATCAACATGGAATTCAGACGCATTGGCCTCCCTGTGATTCTGCCCCATTTCCCCTTCAAAAGCTAGAAAAACCCCTAGATTCCAATCACAATGAGAGATCCTAAGGCTAAATCCATCTGTAAACATTAACCTAAATTATCAATTTCGCCCCCAGAGAATAATCTGACTGAGCCCCCTGCTCCATGAATCATAACATTTTTAAATATAGAAAGTCCTAAAAGAAAAATGAAATGAAACCAAGGGAAAACGGTTACGCGAAAACAAAAAACCTAACAACAGTGTTTTTTGGCGCTTGACTTCCACCTGCCTGTCATTTTTAATGCAGCTTCAAAAACTTTACGGAGAATATTCCTTCGTTGTTTTCACTGTATAATGCCTCTCGACGTAATAATTATATAGTCAAACTTATGTAATAAATGATTGTATATTATTAATAATTTATGAAATTGAATTTGTAATTTTAATTAAATATACATTTATTACACTAAAACCTATACAATATTAAACCATATTATATTTAATTTTATTAAGTTTATAACAATATGATTTAATATTGTATATTATTATAAGTTTATAAAATATAATAATAAACAATATTAAATCATATTTTCTTATACAATATAGATTATAATATAAAACAAGTGTTAATAAAATTATATTTTTATAAATTTAATAAATTAAATATAAAATAAATAGTGATAAAATTATATTTTTATAAACTTAATAAATTAAATATCACTCTTTCTCTTAGAAATAACATCAAACCTACACCAAAGGACCCAAATTTGATTATTGGTGTTATGTTTGATGTAATTGTATTATGATCAATGTTAGAATAGATCATATAATTGCATAATTCACTTTTTAATTATTCACACGGAATTTTATAATGATGTACAATAGATAGTGAATTATAACATTAATATGCTTGAAGTGGAGTGAGATAAGCAAGGTTTTATCTTAGTTTTAATGATTTTTTGGAGAAAGAGAGGTATGTTTTTATGTATACATAGAAAAATTGACCTTAATGTTCTAAATTTAGGCCACCAAAATGATTCAATTATTTGGTACACATGGTCTAACTTCCTCCATGATTAGAAAGTATTACTATGAGGCCTCATAGAGACATGATTTATTCACAATTGTAATTTTCCTAAATAGTTGGTTGATATTCTCTCCAACTAGATCTTTTCAAGGATATATAGTTTTTTTACTATTTTTTGAATTATTTTTGTAGAGTTGGAATAAAAATAAATGTAAGTTTAATTAATGTAAATAAAATTAAATGTAATTTTTTTTAATTGTTGTATTTTAATTTTGACTTTTGCATTTTGTATTTTGTTTGATTAATTGTGTTAGTTTTTTTATATGTTTTGGTTATGTAATGTGAATATTTGTTTGATGTTAAATATTTGAAAATAAAATAAATTGGAATAAATGCTTATTGTTTGGTGTTGTTTTTTTCAAAAAAAATAAAGTTGAATACATTTGAATATTTATATAATGAACCCATTCATTGAGAGAATGAAGTAGTTTATGAATTATTTGTACTAGATATAACTATGACTAATAAAGTTGAAGTTGAGTTTGTTCTTTAGAATAAATATTTGAATATACTATTAATATAATAAATATATTATATTCTAATTTAATATTAATAGTTTATAAATTATATTATATAAACTAAGTAAATAGGAATAGTAATGATATAATAATATTACTATTATAATTAACATAATAGTCAAGTAAGATAGTTTATTAATATATACAAATATATATGAAAGGAGAACCTACGAAATAAAATAGCCTATGTTATATATAATATAATTTAATATATTACCCACATAATATAGGTTAACTTATTTACCTACAAAATATTACCTTATGAGATTATATATTATATATAATAAAGACCTAATAGGTTATCTTATATATCTATATATTATAGGTTATAATTTTTTTTAAGACTATATATATTAATATAAATTAATATATTACCCACATAATATAGGTTAACTTATTTACCTACAAAATATATATATCAGGTTATATATTATATATTATAAAGACCTAATAGGTTATCTTATATATCTATATATTATAGGTTATAATTTTTTTAAGGTGCTATATATATTAATATAAATTAATATAAAATATACATGATGAAAAAATCTTATTAATGAAAATAAGAAGGAGAACATATATAATCAAATTATACTGTAAAATATTCAAAGTATAGACAAAGATATTAGTTTAATGGAAAGAATAATACAATTTTATTTTTATTTTCATTTGAATAGTGTGAATTCAAATCTCTATAAAATAGTTAATTGATTTTTGTAAGATTTTCTTTAATAAAAAAATAACAATTAGCTACATCAAAAAATTATTCTTAAAAAAATGTCAAAATAAGTAACATTTATTTATTTTAGAAAGATTTAATAACATAATTTTTTTAACCAATCATATGCACAAATTTTTTTTATTTATAATTTGTACAAAATTGAATTTTATTTTGATTTTTATTTAAATATTGTTTTTGATTGGTTGAAAACTAAATTATTAATAACTAGTTAACTAAAAAAAGCCAAACTCAATACGTTAGTACTATGTAAGGCAAGTACTAATAAATATTAATAAAATTATTATTTTATAAACTTAATAAATTAAATAATTTTTTAGATTTTTAATTTAATAAATATAGATTCAATTTAAATTATAAAAAAATCTCTAAAATTTATAAATTTATAATAATATACAATATTAAATCACATTTTTATAAACTTGATAAAAATAAATATAATATGATTTAATATTGTATAAGTTTTAGTGTAATAAATATATATTTAATTAAAATTACATATTCATTTTGATAAATCATTTATTACATAAGTTTTATTATATAATTATCAAATATCAAACCATTTACATAATTATATAAACTTATTTTAGAATTACATAAAATTATTATTTTTTCAATATAATATATAGAGTTCAATGTAAAACAAATAAAATATAATATAATTAAAATTTGTATAGAATAATAATACTAATATTCTTTGTAATATATTAATTATATTTTTAAGATGCACACTTAATTAATATTTTAATTATAATAAATTACCATTTTTTAATTTAAATATTTATTATTATTTATTTTTAATTATTATTTTCATTAATATTTAAAGTTTGATATATTTTATCTTTGCATTTAGTTTATTCTATTTTAATTTTAAAATTTATTTTAACTACTTATTTCTTTGTATGAAATTATACATATTATACCATGATATAGTATGGATTTATAAATGGTTGAAGATTTATGATATTGGATTAATTTATGATATATATAAAATAGATTTAATTTAAAATATAAAATTAATTGTAGCATATGGAGATAATTGTGAAATATATAATAATTTTTTAATGTAAAATATAATATTAAATATGAACATCTATTAAAGTATAAATTATAAAAAATAAATATTAACAAAATTATATTTTTATAAACTTATAAATCAAATAAATCTTTAGATTTTTAATTTAATAAATATAGATTCAATTTAAATTATAAAAATATCTCTAAAATAAATAATTTATATTTTATTGTATGGAGTTTTGGAAGGGGAATTAGGTCGAGATGAAGTCGTTTGACTCGAGCGCTAGGGCTGCAACGACTCTGTTCACTGAGAGCGGCAGGAATGTTGCTGGGGGCCCAACCTAGTTTGAAAGATGATGCCCAGGGATAAGCGAAGGAGGAGGGGGATGCAGAGTGGAGGCGTTTTCCTAGGAGGAGGCAGGGAAATGACGAGGTGAGGATGGGAAATCATCTGGGATGCCTCAACACCAAGTAATAGGGAAGACCAATGTAGAGGCAAAGGCGCACAGGGTGACTCAGTATCAAGCAATAGGGGAGGTTTTTGCAGAGGTAAAGTCACAGAAACCCATGATTTCTCTACAGGAAGAGATAAAAAAGGAAGTTTTTCATAATGTTCAAGTTTTTTCAAATTTAGGAGTGATTGGAAGGTTCAGGGGTTTTTGGCCCAGCTTATGTGATTTACATCATTGGATATCTGAACACTGGGAACCCATATTAGATGGTTGTATCCAAATCTATCCTGCTGCCAGAGGTTTTTTCAAATTGGTGTTTGAATCTGTGGCTTAGAAACAAAGTTTTGTGTAATTTCTTTTGGAGCTAGGAGGAGAAATTTGCTCTTTCCTTGAAGCCCTAGCATCAGGCTTTTAACCCTACAACAGAGACCTTTGATAAAGTCTCTCTGTGGGTAAGACTCCCAAACTTGCCTCTCCATTTTTGGTTTGAGTCTTGTTTGGAGGCCATTGGAAACTCTTTAGGAGATTTTTTTATGATTGATGAGGGCTCTTCAAATCTTTTGCATTCCTCGTATGCTCAGATTTTGGTGGAGATGGAAGTATCAAAGTCACTTCCTAAAGAGATTTCAATTGAAACTTCCAAAGGATGTTGGTACAACCTTTAGACTATGAAGGGGTATCATTTCGTTGCAGGAGGTGTTTCCAAACTAGCCAGATAGCTACGAATTGTGCAAAACCCAAATGGGCCAAACCAGCTACTTGGTGGAAGGATGCCTCAAGGAAGCATTATGTTGTTGAAAAGCAGGATAGTAGTGTGAAACAACAAGATAAGGTGAATCCAAAGGTTGTGGGAAAATTTATTCTGCCACAGTCAAAAAGAGGAACAAGTTTGGGGGGGTCAGGTTTTGTTGAGATGCCTAACTCGAAAGATGCTAATAAAGGAAAAGCAGCGGTAACTAATCATGGAGCTAAAACCCTGGAATGTAGGGAGAAATCAGGCTCTTTGAAGAAAGAAAAAGGGGTAAGTAGTGGAGAGGAGGAAGGGAATAATGTGCAACCAGTGGAAGATGATGCATGGAAGCAACATGAAGCATCGAAAGATAGGCAAATCGAGGAGGCTGAAATGATGAAAGATGAGTTTGCAGCGAAGGGAAGGGACTGGCAGAAGGTGGTTGCAAGGGTGGAGGATGGTTGGCAAACCGTCAAGGGGAGAAAAGGCAGCAAAAGGAAAAGCTTTGATATGGTCCTTCAGTCTCAGACCAAAGGAAGGCCAAGTGGTGGAGCAAAGTTATAGTTTTGTTAAAAGTTTATGTTTCAGAAGCTCTAGCTTTAAATATTATTCTATAGTGTCTGTTGTTTTGGTGTGGAGCTCTTCTTTTATTTCTTATTCTGGTGAGAACCAGGAGAATCTGTTGTAATCTTCTTTTAAATTCGATAAAATAAACCTTTATTATTGATCAAATATATATATATATATATAATTCATATTTTATGAATTATTTTTTAAATAAAAATTATATATTAATATTTTTTATATAAATTATAAATTAATGCAATTTTATTCAAAAGTTTAATACAATCTTCATAAAGAAAATTAATAAAACTCAATTTCAGTTTTCTCAAGTCTAGTGTAGTTTTAAAAAATAACATTGTTTCATTGTAGTTAAGAAAATAGTAGGTTAAAACTTAATGATTGAGTAAAAAATAACAGTTATGCATATGCATGAGGATCCATGGTGGGTGCATTCTTAGGGTTGGATAGTCGTTGCCTACTTTCCTCTACTGAACATGCTCGGAAAAACTATAATAGTTTACATTTCAGCTTGGACAGTTTCAAAATCCATTTCAAATCCATTTCTTTCCCCAAGGTTGTGAAGAGCTATGTTGTAAGCGATTTTTCCAAGTTTTTAAATAGGAACCGGAAGGGAATTTTGTTATCATAATTATAGAGTACCCACTTTTGGAATCTATTGTAGGTACAATGAATTCAGTTTTGGTTTTCATTTTTTCGATAGGATTTTGAGAAATTTCATGTGGGTTTTCATGTTTTAGTTACACTGTTGTAGGAGGGTTCATGTTAACCTTGGAATTTGCCAGGGGTTGAGCTTGCTCCTGTAATTCAATATTTATGGCATTTTGTGCTTTAGTGCGTTTGGAATCCATTAGGGTTTTAGTTTTAGGTTCACATTCCTTCATTCTGATGTCTATTGAATTCATAACCCCTTCTATCCTATTTCCTTGGACTTCTGTTGATGTTTTTAGTGTTTTGGCTTCATGGTTTTCAAATTTCTGCATTCTGATTTTTGTTTTGTTATCCATTGAAACTATTTGCATTTAACCTTCATTTTAGCAGGACTTTTTATTCTTCAATTTGGCATGATCAACCAATGTTTTGTTGAAATTCAATTATATCATG
Source organism: Sequoia sempervirens (assembly GCA_007258455.2). Classification (NCBI taxonomy): domain Eukaryota; kingdom Viridiplantae; phylum Streptophyta; class Pinopsida; order Cupressales; family Cupressaceae; genus Sequoia; species Sequoia sempervirens. The sequence continues at coordinate 44,707 of VDFB02263051.1, forward strand.
CTTCAACACTATTGGTTATGGAAAGCTAAATTTATATGATTCTCTGTGGGTATGACAAACTAAAGATTGGGTGACTTGACTTGCATATACAACCAATATGTTGAGTTTTTAAAAATTGGTGGTGAAGACATAAATTTCAATTTTATTGTGCTTTGTTTTGCAAGCTATTCTAACCTAACTTTTAGTTTTAACTTTGTCTCATCATTTTGGAAATTTAATAAACTTGATTGCAATATAAGTGCATGGTGAAATTCTTTAAAATGATTTTTTTTAAATAGATGAATATTCTTTGGTCTCCTTGGTGTTTAAGATTTTAATTTTGAGCTAGTGAGATACCTAGTTCAAATATCAATCCATGCATATAGTATGCCTAAATTCCAAGCTTAGCTATAGAGTAGTTTGTTAAAATGCACTAGACACTGGCGACCCAAATGATTACACCTATTATTAGGAGGAAATGCACTAGAGGCTACTGATTAAGTTAAGGGTCACTTAGCAATGAATTTGATGTCAAGAAAAGGTATTTTATGTAGGATTTAGCAAGGTGTATATAATTTTCTTCTCAAAGGCTTTAAGGAATTTACTAAAATAAGTTGAAATTAGTCAATCAAATCTTTTACACAATAGCTTGAAAGAATTCTCACTTACTAATGACTCAATAGAACATATTTATGTTATAATATGTTGTGACATAGTTGGTTATCCTTAGCTTAGGTTAAGAAAATATGTGTTGCAGATGATTATGTTAAATCCATAGTAGCTTGTGGTTTTTTGTATGGTATTCTAAAATCAAACTCCAATAGTAGTTTCATGACTTAAGTGCTTATGTGATTTTAACTAATATCAAAATGGATGAAATATTACATGCAATATTATGAAATCCACTTCAATTTTAGTTTAATATATAATAGGATGCTCATCTTAGTGGAAGTCGGTGAAGTAATCTATGTGAGCCAAAATCACTAAAAGGTTCAGGGTAAACTTTGAGTGGGATAAGTGTAATATACATGGTGAATCGTCTAAGTTTATCGAACAAGAAATGCATATAATATGCATAAATATTTATTAATAAAAATGTGTAAAATTTGTTATTAATCTTCAAAAAGTTGCAAATATAGTAAGCTTAGATGTATTTTATTTATGAACTGGCCAATCTTCTAGGAAAGATGTCAGCTCTAGAGGCTAACAAGCTCCAATACTATTTTTGTGGGCTCATACAAGCCTCCCAATTTCTAAGCATGTAACTCACTTTTTTTCACATCTTTTATCACTGCAACATTATCACAACAACAGTTCTCAGGTGGGGTTTGATTTTGGATCTCCACTTCACCCCTTAGGCAGACCTGCTTAGCTTTTGCTGCAAGGTGATTTTAATTTTAGAGAAAACGTAATATACAACCTTTGGGAAAAAAAACAATATATTGATTTTTCTTGCCATGTGAGTTTTCTTCTCATTGAATGATTGAGGGTTTTCTTTGGACAAGCCTATGCTTCTATTCATCATGATCTGGTTGTGACAAGTGAGGAAAGTTGAGAGCATGCTTGATGAATTTCCCCCTTTTTGTAGCATCCCACTACGTAACCCCGAAGGGTAAGAGCCAAAAGAGGACCAAATATATTTTTTTTATATAACATAAAGAATAACTTTCACAAAAAGGAGTTTCTAATACAATATAACGATAATTTGCATGGCCAAGCATGGTCCAACACAACCCAAAGGAGAGGACTAATCCACCCTCCAGAGAAAAAAATACAAACATGAGCAAACAAAATAGCTCCAAAAATTTCCAGCTACGGAACTTCATGCTCCAGAACTTCCCGCTCTGGAACTTCCTGCTACAAAACTTCTTGCTCCAAAACTTCCAACTATGGAACTTCTAGCTATGGAACTTCTTGCTCTGAAACTTCCAGATATGGAACTTCCTACTTCGGAACCTCTGCTTCGGAACTTCCTGCTGCTCTGGAATTTCCTACTCTGGAACTTCCTACGCCGGTGCTCCGAAACTTCCTACTACTCTAGAACTTTGCAGCAGTGACACAGAACAACAAACAGAAGGTGGCGATGCTCTGAAACTTTTGCAGCAATAACACAAAACATTAACAAAAGGTTGCGTTGCTTTGGAACTTTTGCAGACTATAGCAAGAAGGAAAATATATAGCCAAAGCTTCTAATTTTGCATGAAAATAAGAAAAGAAAGCCATAAAATAATGATCATAGTACACGCGAGTCTGATACCAACACCGGAACTCGTAAGTCAAACATAATCATCACATATCTTCTCATTAAATTTATGATTACTTTCTTTCTCTCAAGAGAGTACAATGTGCATAAAAGAATAAGTATGAATACAATAGCATTGCCATGAATAAAATACATCATCTGATAAGATAATTACAGAAGAGGGGATGACTCCAACTGGTGCTCCAATAACTTGTACACCGGTCTCCAATGGCGGTGGCAACGCCTCCCTACCACGTGGACTCAAAAGAGGACACGCCATCGTGCTCGGAGGTAGTCACAAGACCCAAGTAGAAAATAAGGCAAGGGTAACAAATGGCCAACACTCACATCAGACACAGAACAAACATAGAATACAATGCATTAAAGAAAATATCACAACATGAGATGCTCATACAATGACATGTCAGGTGCTAGTCATGACTACAGACATATAGGTACTAGAGTGTGGACTGGATAAAATGTCATCATGTGTGCTCGAAGGGATGGCATCACACGAAAACAAGGAAAACTCTCATACAGATGAGGAAAACTCAATCATTCCCAAATCAACACCCTGTAGACGGATAACTCAATGCCCTGCAGACGGATAGGCTATCTCAAGTGCATCCTTAGCCTTTACAAGCGCTCAAGGCCATGCACGAGGACACATTATCTTATAATTGTTTTACTCCATCTCATTTAACCAAATGAGGAATCCAACGAACATGAAATAGGAGGAAAAGCCACAACTTTCAATCATAAAAACCATTTAAAATAGCCAAGCTAATATTGTTGTAAAAGGGTGCATTTAACAGCTGAAATTCAACATGAAAAAGAGGCATAAAATTACATAAAAATTCAAAGTGTTCAGATTAAAATTATAAGCCCGACCCAGTTCATATTTTGGTGTTTCAAGTTGGAATCCACCTTCAATTTTCAATTTTAAGACCCATAATAAGGTGTTGTACTGAAAAATGTCATTTAATGCATGGTTGGGCAAAATCATAGAAAATTAAAGTGCCCAGATTAGAAATTGGACAACAACCCATTTGAAATATGGGCGTTTCTACATGGGATATAACTTTATTTTATATCAAACAATTAAAGAGCATCATCAAAAAAATGTCATTTAACAAGAAGGCACAAATTTTGGGCAAAAATGAAAGTGCCCAGAATTAAAATCTGCCAAAGACCCAGTTGAGATCTTGGCATTTCTACATGAAATCCACCCTTAAAATTAATTTTTAGCAAGGATATAATGAGCAACAATAAAAAAATAGTTTTTACAAATTGGGCAAAAAGGAAGAATATAAAATAACCCATAAATCAGATTTAGTTCAACAACCCATTTCATATTTGTTGGAGATGAATAAAAATCTGCAATACCAAACACTACAGGGCAGAAAATTAAATTTAAAACAACCATCATTCAAACCCCAAGCAATACCAAAATGAAATAGAGGAGTTCCTCCAATTTTCATAACATAAAAATAACCCAGATCAGAAAAAATATCTCAATGCTTCCCAAAATTGAAATGGAAGAATACTCTGCAAAGAAGGTGCAACTGGGTTCTATAATAAGACAACAAGGAGGGTATGGCATGTTGAAACCAACGATTCGATGCCCACAAATTTCTTCACCATCTTTCTTCCAAACTCTGTTGCCCAATTCATGGTGGTTTTTTTTTCCTTCTCCTTCCAAACACAGAAAAATTCCTTCTTCCCCCAAAAAGAATAACCCCCCCAAAATAAAACCTCATTCCCTTTATGAACTCTCCCCATAATAAAAAAAAGAATTAAATCATTTAATAAGACAAGCTATCAAAGCTCCCAAATCCAAAATGAATAAATCTATCAAAGACAAGGTTTCCCCCCTTTTTTTAACTCCACTCCTCCACACAATAAAATGAAATAAAACATTTTATTAAGCAAGCTATTAAAGCTCACCAAGGCAATAAATTAAAATCACAAAATGCACAATATCCTCTATTTCATAATAAAAAGTAATTTAAATCCAATCGTCCAAATACAAAAAGCTCCCCAAAAAGAATTAATAAAATCATTTAAAATTTTCCAAATGAAATATATCATTCTCTCAGATGATCAATAAAAATCATTTAAAATATCATATTTAAAACCTCATGGAAAAGAAACCATTCAAATCTCTCCTCAATAAAATACTATAAAATACTATATTTAAAATCACAAAAGATGTCAAAGAAACCACATCAAGACATCGACAACCAAAATATATATCCACAAAGCAGATTCACAGAAACCAAGACAAAATACTTCAACAAGACATATTGGTAAACCGCATACAACAAAAAGGTGCACCAAAACATACGGCTGAAAGGTGCTTTGGACATTACAGTTAGGTAACTGGATAGTAAGACATCGATAAGGAAACACTGCCCTAACAGGGTACAGTGGGCTAGGATAGGAGAAATTTGGCTTGTGACTACCTCCAGTAACCACCATTGGGGAATATGAGTATGCTCAGGCCTGTGGATCCAGGTGAAGTCGATACTTAGTACCTGCATCACTTCTAATTACACGTCAAAGTACATGTGCATATACATCTAGTCCAAAGCAACATCAATCATCAGGAAGGGAGTCATGATATCGTAAGCCTCTCAAAAATGAGTGTTATGGCATCATCCCTTTCCTATCCATAATCATACAAAATCAATGATAACAATATATAAACATATAAGCATGTAATCAAGAATAATAGCTTAACATGATAACCTTTCATATAACCATCAATGTTTAATCTCATTATAACAACATTTAACATTTTGAAATATCAAATCAAAATTAGAATGCTACCTCACTAGCCTGAGATTAGAGAGGTGTTACATCCTCCCTCCCTAAAATTTGACTTACTCCTAGAAGTCATGTAAACTCAATATGCAGCCATGTCACACATTAGTACTTAAAATATAATAATCAACATTAAATGATTGTACTTCATCCCAAGATGAGATATTTAATATACATCATTCATCACTAAACGAAATAGAAAAGACGTCCTTTTAAAATTCACCTTTCTAAGAATCACTATCAATATGTTGACATATACCTTACTCATAAATTCTCAACATGAAACAAAATAACATGGTTAATCTTACTAACATCACATATGCCACAATCCTTATCATAAGCATTTATTTAAACATCCACATTCATCCAAGGATAGGTTAAGATACACATTAATTCCATTAAGCATAGGGTAAAGAAGATGCATAAGCACTCAATTCTTTCCAAAACGCCATAATTTGCAACAATATTTGTTTTCCAAACTCTTCCAATCTCACACATGAGAACATATTTGTCATCATTTTCAACCAAAACATAACAATTTACACTCTCTGCAACACAATAAACCAACTTTTGAACTTTTCATATGAAACCCTCTCCAAGATGAAACATGCATTTATACATACATACATACTTACATCCCTAGGAATCACATCACAAGGCTACACATGGGTCCATCTGAACATCGGTAAGCAGCATACTAATCCATGATACATAAACCATGAGCCAAGAGCCAATATTCATCTCACATAATCCATACCTCACACTTAGTGGTTTGATGGTGTTAGGCCACACACACATGGTGAGACCATCCAAACAAGACCACAATGACCTATCTCTTGTTGAATAAGGTGGTTAGCCTCCAAGAGATAGTCATCACACATAGGTGGGTAGTGGTTCCTAGCTATGTAACAGCCTCACATACCCCCATCCTCAAAGTTCCCTACGTCTACTTCCTCGTATACACTCAATCAAGTCTGGCTCTCCCGTTCTCGATGAGGAATCACATTACAACACAAGACCAACATTCAAAAACATCAAATAGAGAACTAGTTTAGCCACCAAAGATCATAAATAATTATCTGATAAAGATTCAATTTCAGCAATAAAGCAAGAAATGTGTGCAATTTCAACACTAAATCCAATGTAACCCCAAGGGCTACGTGCAAAGAAATTTCACAATTTGTGGCTAAACCATCACAAATAAAATAAACCAAACTTTGTTGGTCCTCAAAGTCAAATAAAATCCATCAATAACCAAAAGAAGATTCACAATCTCCTAAATGGCACAATACATAACTATGTGACTAAACTAGCCACCAAATGAGGAAGGAGGGAACAACGTTTGACTATCGCAATAGCCCCTCATGTGTGGCAGAGTAAACACACCAACCCCATGGCATGAAGTGTACTCCTCGGCTACACCCCGCATCGTGTTGTCACGCGACATGGACTCGCCAATTGGCCCACGCACTGATTGGCTATCCACATGGAATGTGCGCCTCGGCCACATCCCACATTGCGTCTAAGCACAACATGGTCATACGCCGGTCAGAGAAGGCACGTACTGGTTGTACACTGCATGGTAGTGTGTTTGTGGCTCCATGGAAGTAGACACGCATAGAACACACCCCGCATGGTGATACCTTGTGGAAAGGGCACATGCAAGTACTCGTCGTAGCTAGAGGTATACATGGCTAGGACATACCCATATGCCAACCGACCCAAACACTATCAAGAGAAAACATGAGTGTCCCTCTACAAGTGTACGAGGCCCCATCACGCTCATCACACAAGTATGCTACCATAACATAATCTCATAGTGCGCCTTCACACATCTAAGCACATGGCATCATCACCAACACTATGTTGGAACATCAGTGCGGTGTGACATCATATCTATGGCATCATGGTAGAACACATGCAGATATGGAATAAATAATGCATATATGAGTATATAAATATGGGGTTACTCAAGTCTCACCTCTCATGTGGACAAGGTCGAATCACTAATGTCAACTCAACATGCCTACAAATGGCCAAGCAATACTAACAAACCAAAGTTGTTGTACACAAAACTGTGGGGATTAGCTAGCACATATGGAACAAGTACCCTGGTCCATCATAAGGGGAAGTAGTGAGTACTTTCCTTGGGATTGGTTGAGCTGAGAACGCTTTGCACCACAACATGCGTACGTTGCACACTCCACCCAAGGAACTTTGTGGATGCTACTAACCCTTCATGGATTGAGGGACTAGAGAACCAAGAGAAGAGATTCTACAAAACTAAATTTTGGTTACTCTTAATACATATATAAATTTCAACCACACATGGGTTGGCCTTCAATCAGGTAACAAACATACAAGCACACATAATGGTATGGTTAATCCCACACCCAAAATACAACATATCCTCCATGGATGGGTACACATTCTCACCATCCCATGGGCACACAAAACAAGTACGGGGTATTCACAACACTCGACATGCGCACTAACACAAGATGTTCACATAATAGGGAGTCCCTTTTTCCAATTTCCTCATACCAAAATAAACCATTATCCATCTCTAATTATGAAAGATCAATACAACTTTCCAAGAACATGTACTCCCAACATCCATACGATACATCATAGTGCTACATGGAGTAAATCAACAATGCCATGATAACTCTCACATTCACATTCACTTTTATTAAGCGGTAAATCACCTTACTACACACATATGTTAACCACATTTATTTCCCACACATAGTGCAATATTATTACAATGTTTACCCCAGACAAGGTATGCAACATTATCACTTCAACATTCATTTAATATCTTGCATTTTGATTCCAAATACCATAATTTAACATCTACATGATTTCATAAAACTTGACAATAAAGTTGGGGGCTATAGGCCTCACCAACAAGATGTGCCTATTATGCAATTATCATTAACATGAAAATGGTTTTACTAATCCTTTTTTCTCTGAACTTTTACTTAATGCAGAATGATTTTCTATTCATTTCCATACATGTTCCATGATTATGAATGCAACTTGGGGACTTAGGTCCTTTACCCAATGTTGATCTAATAAAACAAATCTTCATGAATGCATAACATTTGCTCATAAGAGACAAGCATACAATGGATTTCAATACACCACACATTCAAATATAGGCATCTTCATTAAACCAATGAGAAGAGAGAGAAGCAAAGAGAGGTATTTACAATTATGACATAAGCACTAATGCAAACACGGTCTCATCATCACAGTATCACTTTCACACAACCACACCAATCATATGAGAGCATACATTAATCTCTATGAACTAACAACATGATCATTCCTTTTCTATCACCATATTTATAGTCTCCATACAATATAGCATGCAAAAGAAACTCCAAAACCGCATAGGGTCAATCAAGCAATCACTTGCACAAGGAGGTAAGGCACAAGAAGACATGTACCGAAGCTTGCATGGTAACGAAAACAAAAAACTCGAGAAGAGACTACACACAAAAGGAACTTCTTGGCACCCTCAAGGTCAAATAGACCTTCCAACAACATGAACAAAGAAACCAAGCAAGGGTAATTTAGGCAACACATGTCACCTACAACCCACCAACAAGCTAAGGTCCAACATGCCCACCCACAACACAGGATATAGGAAAGTAATCAATCTCAACCTCGGGAGACTCTTAACCAAGGGAATCACTCCAATCCCGTAGGGTAAGGCAAGACCTAGGAGGCATCATTCCTCCACAACACAAGTCTAGGTTGGGAAACTCAACCCTCTAAAACGCCATACTAAGACACTTAAGCAAGAGGTCATATGACTGTCTTGCCACAACAAGCACTTGGAACACACACATCAAGCATGCTGCAACAACATGGGTTACAACCACTCAGGAACCACTCAAGGGTCACAACCCTTTACACAACGAAAGAGCCACGCATCAAATAGACCAATCATAATACACTCCTCGATAGGCTCGAGGTTCTAACTAACCCTTACACAAAAACATTCCTCAATAGGACATGCAAGGGGCGAGAACAACAACACTTGTTGCCATCCACCACACACAACACACCAAGCAAGCATCAACCATAAGCAGGGATCCCAGTGTTGCATAGTGGGCTCCACCTCTAACTTTACCTCTGGCTTTATCCTTAGGGGCATCTTTAAGGAAACAAGGAACACATTAAAATAGATCATCACAAGGATGGTCTATACTCCATACTAAGGCATAAATGCTAATCAACATGACAATGAAAACAATATAACAAGCTCATGCCACACATGCCAAACACAACATAACATAGAAGGCTCAAGTATGCCAAAGCTCCTAGTGTGTGAACATGGGCTTTGATACCAAATGTAACATCCCGCTACGCAACCTCGAAGGATAAGAGCCAAAAGAGGACCAGATAATTTTGTTTTTATAACATAAAGAATAACTTTCACAAAAGCAGTTTCCAATACAATATAACGACAACTTACATGGCCAAGCATGGACAAACACAACCCAAAGGAGAGGACTAATCCACCCTCCAGAGAAAAAAATCCAAATAGGAGCAAACAAAATAGCTCCAAAAAATTTCCTTTGGAACTTCCTGCTCTGGAACTTCCTGCTCTAGAACCTCTGCTCTGGAACTTCTTGCTGCTCCGGAACTTCCTACTCTGGAACCTCTGCCCCACAAATTCTTGCGCCAGTGCTCCAAAACTTCCTACTGCTTCAGAACTTTGCAGCAGTGACACAAAACAACAAACAAAAGGCGGCGATGCTCCAGAACTTTTGCAACAACACAAAACATTAACAAAAGGCGACATTGCTTTGAAACTTTTGCAGACTATAGCAAGAAGGAAAATATACAGCCAAAGCTTCTAATTTTGCATGAAAATAAGAAAAGAAAGCCATAAAAGAATTATCATAGTACACGCGAGTTCAATACCAACACTAGAACTTGTAAGTCAAACATAATCATCACATATCTTCTCATTAAATTTATGATTACTTTCTCTCTCTCAAAAGAGTATTATGTGCATAAAAGAATAAGTATGAATACAATAACATTGCCATGAATAAAATACAAAATTTGATAAGATAATTACAGAAGAGGGGATGACTCCAACTGGTGCTCCAATAACCTGTATGCCGGTTCCCAATGGTGGTGGCAATGCCTCCCTACCATGTGGACTCAAAAGAGGCCACCCCACCGTGCTCAGAGGTAGTCACAAGGCCCAAGCAAAAAATGAGACAAGGGTAACAAATGGCCAACACTCACATCAGACATGAAACAAACATAGAATACAATGCATTAAAGCCAATATCACAATATGAGATGCTCATATAATGACATGTCGGGTGGTAGTCATGACTACAGAGGTATAGGTACTAGAGTGCAGACTGGATAAAATGTCATCATGTGTGCTCGAAGGGATGACATCACATGAAAACAAGGACACCTCTCATACAAATGAAGAAAACTCAATCATGCCCAAATCAACGACCTGTAGACGGATAACTCAACGCCTTACAGACAAATAGGCTATCTCAAGTGCATCCTTAGCCTTTACAAGCACTCAAGGCCATGCACGAGGACACATTATCTTATAACTATTTTACTCCATCTCGTTTAACCAAACGAGGAATCCAACAAACATGAAACAAGAGGAAAAGCCATAACTTTCAATCATAGAAACCATTTAAAACAACCAAGCTAATATTGATGTAAAAGGGCACATTTAACAACTGAAATTCAACATGAAAAAGAGGCATAAAATTACATAAAAATTCAAAGTGCCTGGATTAAAATTCTAAGAAATGACCCAATTCAGATTTTGGCATTTCAAGTTGGAATCCACCTTCAATTTTCAATTTTAAGACCCATAATAAGGCCTGAATTAGAAATTGGACAACAACCCATTTGAAATATGGGCTTTTCTACACAAAATATAACTTTATTTTGCATTTATATCAAACAGTTAAAGAGCATCATCAAAAAATTATCATTTAACAAGAAGGCACAAATTTTGGTCAAAAATGAAAGTGCCCAGAATTAAAATCTGCCAAAGACCCAGTTGAGATCTTGGCATTTCTACATGAAATCCACCCTTAAAATTCATTTTTAGCAATGAGATAATGAGAAAAAAAAATGTTTTTACAAATTGGGCAAAAAAGAAGAATATAAAATAACCCATAAATCAGATTTAGTTCAACAACCCATTTCATATTTGCTGGAAATGAATAAAAATCTGCAATACCAAATACTACAGGGCAGAAAATTAAATTTAAAACAACCATCATTCAAACCCCAAGCAATACCAAAATGAAATAGAGGAGTTCCTCCAATTTTCATAACATAAAAATAACCCAGATCAGAAAAATATCTCAATGCTTCCCAAAATTGAAATGGAAGAATAATCTGCAAAGAAGGTGCAGCTGGGTTCTATAATAAGACAACAAGGAGGGTATGGCATGTTGAAACCAACGATCCGATGCCCACAAATTTCTTCACCATCTTTCTTCCAAACTCTGCTGCCCAATTCATGGGGGTTTTTTTTTCCTTCTCCTTCCAAACACAGAAAAATTCCTTCTCCCCCCAAAAAGAATAACCCCCGCCAAAATAAAACCTCATTCCCTTTACGAACTCTCCCCACAATAAAAAAAATAGTTAAATCGTTTAATAAGACAAGCTATCAAAGCTCCCAAATCCAAAATGAATAAATCTATCAAAGACAAGGTTTCCCCCCCCCTTTTTTTTCACTCCACTCCTCCACACAATAAAATAAAATAAAACATTTTATTAAGCAAGCTATTAAAGCTCACCAAGGCAATAAATTAAAATCACAAAATACACAATATCCTTTATTTCATAAAAAAAAGTAATTTAAATCTAATCGTCCAAATATAGAAAGCTCCCCAAAAAGAATTAATAAAATCATTTAAAATTTTCCAAATGAAATATATCATTCTCTCGAATGATCAATAAAAATCATTTAAAATATCATATTTAAAACCTCATGGAAAAGAAACCATTCAAATCTCTCCTCAATAAAATACTCTATTTAAAATCACAAAAGACGTCAAAGAAACCACATCAAGACATCGACAACCAAAATATATATCCACAAAGCAGATTCACAAAAACCAAGACAAAATACCTCAGCAAGACATATTGGTAAACCACATACAACAAAAAGATGTGCCGAAACATACGGCTGAAAGGTGCTCTGGACGTTACCGTAGGTAACTGGACAATAAGACATCAATAAGGAAACACTGCCCTAACAGGGTACAGTGGGCTAGGATAGGAGAAATTTGGCCTGTGACTACCTCTAGTAACCACCATTGGGGAATATGAGTATGCTCAGGCCTGTGATCCAGGCGGAGTCGATACTTAGTACCTGTATCACCAATATGAGTGTTATGACATCATTCATCAATCAATCATCAATCATCAAGAAGGGAGTCATGATATCGTAAGCCTCTCAAATATGAGTGTTACGACATCATCCCTTTCCTATCCATAATCATACATAAGCAATGATAACATTATATAAACATATAAGCATGTAATCAAGAATAATAGCTTAACATGATAACCTTTCATATAACCATCAATGTTTAATCTCATTATAACAACATTTAACATTTTGAAATATCAAATCAAAATTAGAATGCTACCTTACCAGCCTGAGATTAGAGAGGTGTTACACTTTTAGTTCAAGCTCTTTTATGACCTATTAGTAAAGTGGTCAGATAATGATCAACACACACCCAAATATTGCTTTTAACCTATAAAGTTGAGAAACGTTTGTAAAAATCAGATGAACTATCTCATTTACAGAGCCAACACATTGCCATATACATCAAGGTCTTGTATTTTTGTTAAAAGATGTTTGATTGAAATGTCTTTACTCACACAATGATGCTTTTATTGTATGATTTCAGCTCTATTTGGTTCCTTCTAGGGCTTTTTGTTCTCCACTTTGTGGGCTCAAGCCTCTCCTTAGGTGTGGGATTTTTCATGCATTGGTTGATCACCTCCTCCAAATGTAGTTTCATTGATTAATGATCATGAATATGACCTATGCATACCAATATATTTTTTCCATATTGTAAATAGTAAAGTTGATTTTCCTAAGTTATCCTAAGGTTTCAACTAATCACCTTTACAAGAGAAGACTAGAGAAATGAAATGTTTTTACTTCAATCCACTTCACGCCCTTGCACCTGATTAGAGCAAGGACACAAAAACGAGTTAACAAAATGCATAATTCCACTTGCTTTGAGGATAAATCAATTCAAGGAGAGTGTCAATTACAATTATCATTCTCAATTACAATTTTATCTTATGCTATTGTATCTTGTGCATGCTTTTGGACAAAGGCATTTTCTGCATAATCTCCTAGAGGATCAGGAAAAACATGATAAAGCATGAAGATATGTTTAAAGAATAGGTCTAAATATTTTTAACTTTAAGATGTTTCTTTTTTGTAATGTATATTTCAAATAACTTTAGTACCTTTTGAGATATTCAAGAAACTTATGTCCAGACTATACATATATTACATGTTGATGTTATAAATGTCAATTGTTTATCATTAGACAAAAACTTGCTTTTTATGTACCTATTATTTATTTGTTTTATCAACATAGTTGCTAAAACTTATTAAACACAACAAATTAAAACATAACTATTCTAGAACTTTTTGGGAGGAACTTCGCTGTTGCAGCTCTTATTTTAAAATGTTTTATTTTATCTATAATATTATTATTTTATTAAAGAGCTATTTTACTTTTCTATACTTTTAAAAAAGTTAAAAGAAAAACATTTTTATTTATTTTAAGAACTATTTTATTTATTTATTTAGAATAATTTAGCGGGGTTTCTATTAGAACCTTGTTTTAGACATACATCCCAATAACTTATTACAAATTCACATTTTTTATTATTATAAATGTCCAACTTATTACAAATTTCTTACTAATTCTCAACTTATTACAAATTTCTTACCAATTCCAATATAAGTAGAATAAATACCTTGATAATTACGTTTTTTTGGATATTTTATATATATTATATATGAATTTGAAATTCTAAATATATATATATATATATATATTTTAATTTTTTCCATGACAAAAATCCTAACTTAGAATTATTTAACTTGTACTTTGATTTTTTAGCTTTTGGGATTGTTCTATATTTATAGTTGATTAATTATCTCCTTAATGAATTTGCTTTTTCCTCCTAATTAACAATTTTTTTTCTTTATTTACTTATTTTCTTCTTCTATAAGTTTTCAAATTTTATTTTGTTTATTTACATATTTTTACGCGAAGGTGTCTCTTTTTTTAAGAAGCTCGAGCTCATTTGGTCTGGCAAAAGCTGAAAAGCGGCGAGACAACTTGCAAGACGGTTTAGTGATCGCCAACCGTTAATCGTTTCAAATATTTGCATCCTTATGTGGATGATAGTTAGGGCTTTCATTGTTGATCGTTTAAAATATCTACATTCTTAAGTGGACATTGACAGAAAGACGCCATTTCTGCATAATCTTCAGGTAAGTCACTTGCCATGGTTTCATTATGAGGTTTGGCAACATGTACATGGCCAACTCATCTTTCGTTAAGGTTTATCTGATTCTAAAACAATTGTTTTGTTATCGGTTTGTAGGTTGGAAACTGTTCGATAGGTCATCGTAATATTGTTCTTGCAAACTCTGCACATTTTTCACCTCAGCAGGTAAGTCGCTTGCCCCTTCCAAGGTCCTTGGTAGCAAAATTTTGGTTCCTGTTTTCCCTACCATACTCAGGATTTTGGTACCCATCACGCTGTGTAAGATCAAAACTATATAAAACAAGAGATACCGTTTCAGAAGGAGAAGAAGCATAGATTTAGGGAAGGAGAAATTTAGGGTAGGAGGAATTGACAGCTATCTTGCGTCCCTATCACTGCAATAAGATTAAACCAATCTTGCTCACTCATCATTGTTTGCCAATTTTTTCAGCTATTTTTAACCCTTTTTTGCTGCTTTCCCCGCCGCTATTGGTTTCCGCTCCTCCAAACTTTTCCTCGCTGGTATTGACCTTTGACATCTCCAATTTGGCAAGCTTTCAACGATTCTTAGCTCCAACATGCCCTAGCTCAATACAGTGTGTTTTAAGGCATTGTTCCTATCGACAGGGTCATTTCCAATGCGCAAATAACCTTATTTTCGGATGTGAAATATCTCTACAACACAATGACTGCGGGGCTACAAAAGGATTGTTCTATTGTTTTCAATATTTTTGTCAATTCACATGGACATCTCCTAGATTTGAAGGTCCTGAAGCAAGTGAAATCTTCCCTTTACGCCCAACGTTACATCTCCTATTCTAGTTGCAGGGGTGGATTTCCTTAGGCCTGACAACTTGTGGTGTGAAGAGGAACCTCTCCTCAACAATGAGCATAGAAACTAGATGTTTAAAATCACATTTTTTGCTCTTTTTTGTTGTTTTCAATAAACCAACTAACTATGGTTGCATAGCCTTATTGACTCCTTCAATCCTGAGCTTCATTATAATACCTAGTATGGGCTCCTTTTTGGTAAATGCTCACTCTGTATCTCTGGATACTTTGCTATATTAGTTATTACTATAATACATTTATGGGTGTTTACTCCTTTTATCAAAAAAAATTATTAAGGGGAAAAAAATCACTGTATAACACTTATTTTGCTTCTACACTTCTAACAGATCCTCCAATGCAAAACTTTGACCCAAATGGGCTAAAATATAGAGTTAGAGCAATCACAGAAGAAAGGAAGCTTAATAGAAATGAACACATTATTAATCCTAGATCAAATCTGACCATAAAGCTTATTACAAATAAACACATTATTAAATGTGGTAAGGATTGAAACCACAAGGTAATGTCTACAATCTAAGAAACTCAAAAAGCAACAACTAATATGACATACATTCAGAACAAAGTTGCTTCAAAAATAGTTTAAATTCACTATTGAGTACCATCAATGGCCAATAAAACTGATGCAGCAAGGGCCTGCACTTCACTCAATGGATACTATTACCAACCATTGATTATGATATGCTACAATTATCATGTCAAACTCAAAGACATAATCTTCCTGAATGGTGACAGTATAGTATGTACGACTAAAGACTTATGGGGTTTCATTTCAACAATGTCATGTATAGCAAGAAAATGAAGTTACTAAATATAAGAAAATATATGCTACAAGTTTCAATCAAACAAGAATTGCACAACAGTTGCTACAAGTTTACTGTTGATGCTACAGGTTGATGATTTATTAATAACAGTAAACTACCAGTAGAAGTAAATCTAGCTAAGATTGCTAAAATATTCAAACTAACAAAATTAAAGCATTGTTGCAGTTCACCTCAAGTGGATCCTTGCTTTAATCAATTACCCCTCTCCCCCTTTTCACAAAATACTCACTATAACAAATTCTCTTATATCTCATCACACATGATTAACTGATATAGAAAGCATCTTCAAATTAAATACTCAAAAACCTAGTACAAACTTACAAGAAAATTGCTCTTTAGATATGTGAATCTTCATAAGTAATGCCATACACTGAAAGATTGTTCAGGGATTAAACTCCGCAAGTTTAAAATCTAGCTAAGATTGCTAAATTCTTCAAACCATCAAAATAAAAGCATTGTTGCAAGCTGAAACAGCACAATCAAGTGCAAAGTCATGAGACAATTTCCCAAAAACACAATTGCTATATAAGAGTAGAAAAATTATGAGATTTTCAAACCGGTGGAGACCAATTACCAACTTCCAAGCCATTTCCTGCAAGACAGTCCGTGGACATAATGGTACACATCATATGGGGAGACACTAAATAATATGCAAGCATGAACTGATCAAATCAACTGTATTTTGCATAAAAAGATGGAAAAATAAGGCTCTCAACACCGTGTCAAAACTAAGTATACATCAAACTTTTATGTTCTTTTAACATGTGAAAATGAAAGAAAAAGTTATGACTGACAATTCCATAGAGAAAATTTGTAAACTCCAAAAAGATAAGAACCTTGTACCATCAACATCAAAGAAAAATTCTTGCTTTATTTTCCTTGAAAGTTGAAATCCCCCTTTCCAGCGTATATTATCATTTACATTGTTAACCGATGGCTATTTGCATCAATACGTTCTAGAAGCAATAAACCACTACTCACCTTTACCTTCTTGACAAATGCATCCTAATAAAAAATAGAGAATGACAACTGGTGCCCCGATGGAAGCTATTGTGGGTCTAATTTCCTGCTCATCAAAACCCAAAACTACAAACCATTAGTCTAACTCTATAAACACATTCATTTTGGTTCTATATAGAGGAAGGAACAAGGTTTTGTTTAATCTGAAACTTTATAACAGGGTCAAAACCCATAGTCACTGGAATTTGAACAATATGTAAGACAAAATAGAAAACAACACTCTACATTAAAATCATATATATTTTGCTTCATAATAAAAATTCTATTAATAATTTAATACTAATTAGAAATGCTCTGCTACTACCAGAGAGAAAAGAGATATGGCATAAGAGATAAGCTAGAGAAGCTCCAAGCCCTGAAAAAAATAGAAAATCAGTCACAAAATTCTGTAGTTAGTGTTCCTAAAGTAATAGCAATATATTGGATGCCATAGGACAAACCACCATTGCTAACTCTCCTTGCTTTTATGTTTTGAAAGATCTCCACACCCTGTTCTAAAGCTATCATTTTCGCCGATGCAGGAAGAATGTTGTCAAAGGAATCATTCTAGGATCATTAGTCGGGCCAAAGTTACAAGACTCATGAATATAGTTTTAGTTCATTCACATTGAAATTCGTACTACATTTCACTTTTAACCACATATTTCAATTTTATGTAATATTAAAGCAAGCTGCATGGTTTACTATAATTCCATGAAGGAAAAAGAAATTTGTAGGGTATATGTTCTTGTTGTTCTAGACCTTTTGGTTCAGTCTGGCTTTACAATCACTATGGCTCGCAAAATTATGCACTTTAGTTAAAACACAATACGTCTACTGTTTTATATATTTTGGCATATTAAGCCCAATTACTAATACTAATTTATATTTGCAATTTTCACCTCAAGTAATATCTACTGTTTTATATATTTTTTAAAAATATTTAGCTCGATTATAGATACTACTATTGTATTATGACACTATTTTTTTTATATTGGATAACAGTTACAAGGATTTTTGCATGACAACATTACAAATGCAGGTTCTTTACAAGGCAATGCACATATTCAATTCAAAGATATCATGCATCTTTGCAGAAATTTTTGTAACCTTATAATATTAGCGCTAATTTGTATCATTCAGCTGTTACTATTCCTCTTCTATATTGTGCATTTCTTGCTCTGGAAATAATCCATAAAAAAAGATGTTTGTACAGATTTTTTATATTTGTTTTAATATCGTGATGCCCCATTTAATTTTCATCTAAGTGCAGGAAGTCCTAGTAGCTTGATGGACATAAATTCATTTTTTGAAATTTAAATAATGTGTCATATTTGATAAGCCAGTTGGCCAATCCTTTGGGGTTATATCTCTCTCTACTGATTGACTTCATCCACACCACAAATTACAAAAAAAAAAACAATAATCTTTCCCCAATTGACCTTCCACAATTATTCGGCGTACCCATTGCACACCAAGGTGCGATTGCTAGTTAAGTTTTTGATCAATAGATCCGTTACACCTCCTAAAAGCACCAATACTAAATTGATGAAAACTTCACAAAATTTCCTATGTGACAGGTAGAGGTGACCATCAAATTCTTTCAATGATCTTCTTTGGAAAAAGAAAAGAGGGACGAACTCCCAAAATACAGTCAAAAACAAGTAACTAGCTTTTCACAGAGTTCAAAGAAAGAATTAAAAACAAGACATGCCTGGGGTTTAACTTTTTTTCCTGATGGAGCCTTGCGTTACAACAAAAGTTTCTCTGTTTTATTTTGGAAAGGTTCTGAATTTATTTTCAAGGTAATTGTCATAGTAATCAATCTCAACCAAATTCACGGTTTCATTCATGTGTTAAGGTCCCTGGAGGAAGATTATAAGCAGAATTGCTTCAGTCTCAATTGATTATTGAAGGTTAACATGCTGGCTTCCAAGAGATTAAATATTGGTAAGCGTCTTCACCCATTTTCAATGTCTACTTTGGGCTATAGGTTTCCCTTGGCGATAGATTGGTTTGTAGATTCATTAAAGTGACATCAAATGTGGTTGGGGAAACCCTCGTGTTTGGTACATAGAGAAGAGACTACTGTTCTTTTTAAACATTTACAGTGTTGAGGTGAGCACTCCCACAATAAGATGTAATCTATGCCATCAGAATTATCTTCTAACTGGCGAATAGTACATATCCCTTGCTGGATAATTTCTGCATATATACTTTCAATTAGTGTGCCCTAATATGCATGTTTTAGCATTTTGCGCACTGAGCCTTACATGCTTAAAGGATTTTTTTATTTTGATTAGTTATGTAGGTTTACCATGCTATCAAATGTTTGATCTCAATGTTAACTTTTAAGTTTTGACACTTTGATGTTTATCCTGAGCTCAGTTACTTAGGATTTTCCTATAGCATAGAGTTGGTGTCTTTTGTGCCACTTCCTGAAGGATTGCCATTACAAGAAAATAGTATATCATTTTGTATGAAACCTAAAGACAAATATTACTTGGTACTAATATTGAAGCTATATTGTGAACAGGAGACGAAGTTGATGATGCAGGCTTTGGAGAGGAAACAAAATATTTCTTTGATGGAAGTGACAGTGAAGATAGTCATAAGGCAGACACCGACATTCTTAGTTCTCTGTAAGTTGCTTGCATTAAAATTGTAACATACACTAGCATAGACCCATCTGCAAATGGATTTGATATGTTCCAGGAAGTATACAAAAGGCTTCAAGTGCTAATCCCTATGTTCTTACCCTTCGATTGTGGTGGGATTGCCACCTTGAGTCTTTTTGATAACTCTTGGCACATATCAGATCTGTGTCGAGGATTGAATGCATTACTCTCTTGTTACCAGACATATAGCCACCTATATGCACACACCAAAAATCTGAGATGTGTTTGTTGGCACAAAATATGGAGTCAAAGAATAAGCATTACCATCTATTGGTTAAATTAAACGGATCATAAAAGTGTTAACTAGTACAAATGAAGAAAGAAAGAAACTGATGAACACACTAGGTCACTTGGACTCAGAGTATATCAAATTCCTATAGCAAATTAGGAGTGCATATGAGGATTCAAATAAACAAAAATGTCTAAAGAATCAAAAGAATCAAACTAAGAGGAGTGCAAACCTTGAACTAGTTGGTAAATAGCAAACCATATAAATTTACAATACAAAGCATTACTGTAAAATTAAGGGTCCATGCCAAAACAAAAACTGCTGATAGAGGGAAGAGAATGGTGCTAATGAAGAACAAGGGTTTGTTTTCCATCGGTGTTATTTTTTTAACAAAAGAAACATTTGCTATTTTTTAGATATTAAGGATCTGAGTATTCATTAACAATCTCCGATAAATGACAAATCTTTTAATCATGTGAGTTTCAAAATTTCTCTGTAGGTGCATCGCAAGCTAGGGAGCTGAACAACACTGAAATTATTTAAATTTATTAATTAGAATGATCTCAGACTACTGTGTAATGCACTCAGATCTACTTGAACATGATAGGATCAATTCAAGTTTGAAGTCATGTGGTAGAAATAATCTTAGTATTTCCTAGATTACTTTAGGAGATAAGTGTCTATTCTGAAAAAGTGTGCAACACTTTTCACTCCCTGGACTTCAATTGTAACATCCTTTTCCTTAGTGTAAAATTGGATTGTAAGCATCTTTTGGCCGTATGCACAAAATCACAATTCTTTATTCTGGTCAGGTAAAACCACCAATTAGATAGACATAAACACATAATTGTAAGGAAACTTCATTATAGGACCATGGCCCACATCCCTAGCCCTATACTCACAATTTTTGGTGATTCCTGTTATGCACCAAATTTGCACCCTACTGAGGTGTTCAAGCTTAGTAATCTGGTATAACACGGGACTCAAATTCTGCATGTGGGATATGCAATAATGAAAATGAGACCTTTGGATTCTAGGCCGACTCCTGTTAAATAAATATCTATTTCTGTTGATAAAACTTGGAGACTTAGGAGGAAAAGGGGTAAGAGAAGGGATAAAAAGAAACTTGCAGAATTAAACTAATTAAAAGGTGATACACCAAGATCATTTTCCTGGACACAAATTGAACCCACAGCCATCTATATGCTGATGCAATAACTGGTAAAACCCTCAACACATAAATATTTCAAAGGAAGATTTGAAATCAAAATGATATTTAAAGGATGTTAATCACATTAAATACATCTAAAAAATTGATACAACCCTTAACTTGTGAAGAGAATTTATAGTCACAAAGATGCCAAAATGAGACAAACTTAAGAGGTTTCAGACAAGAAACACAAAAAAGTAAGATCAATCACCAATCTGCATACAAATATGACACCAGAAATAGATCAAAGATGTTGTATAAGGCTCTCAAAGGCCCTGAAAATGCAAACTTCTGATACAAAGCATAGAGTTTTCACTCCAGAATGCATCCTCTTTATTTGAAATAAGGAAGCAGATAAATAGGCTCATGCTCTCCACCAAGACCCAAGAAAAGAGACCCCACTCCTAAAAAAGAGGGTCGGATATGATAAAAAAAACCTCAAAAGAAAGATCCCAAATCCATCACCAACCCACCAAAAGCAGGAAAATGTCTGCCATACCCGAATAGGAATAGAAATCCTAAAAAAAAAAGGGCCCAAAAGACTCCAGAAACGTGTCCCATCAGTCAAAAACACCTCCCCTTAATCCAGCAACTAAAACCTCCACTTGACATGAGTGGATTGTCATATCTCCATGATATAAGCAAGACCCATCCTGACTTTTCTTAAAGAATCCAGCACTTGCCTTCCACTTGCATTGATAACAATTATTTTCAAAAGTGATTTATAATTTATCACTTTAAAAAATAAAGTTTTACAATTTTTTAAAATGTTACAAGTAGGAATACCACTTAGCAAGGTTATTTAATTTTGCATTTGAATATCATTATTAAAAATGATTAATAAATCATTTTAATAAAGATCTTACAATTGCTTTTAAAATGCAAAATTTTTAATAAGTCTCCAGCACTAACTTTACATTTTGATAAAATCATTTATTAAAAATGATTTATTAATCATCTTTAATAAAGATCTTCATTTGATAACAAAATGCAAAAATTAAAATGATTTCTCTAAGCATTATACTTTGCATTTTAAAAGCCTTAGAGAAATTTAAATGGCTTTGAATGAAAGAAGCCAAAAGCAAAAGGCAAAGTGGTCGAAGTTATTAGGGTTCGAACCCTAAAAGAGACGAAGGCATTCATTTTGCATTTTATTTGTTTGCTTCTCCTTTGCTGGGCGCCGCCACTCCTCAAACCCTAGCCACGAATTGCTTTGTTCTGGTATTTTTGACATTGAAGAGTTCGAATCTGGTTTATTTTTGGCCGAAATAAGAGCAAAAGACGTTTTTTATAAAAACGTGGGAGCATTTGAGCGCGATTTTTCTGTTTGAAATGACGTTTTTTCATTCTTCTGAGACTTTGCTGCGAGTTTGGGTCATCTTCCTTCATTTTTCTGGCCGCCATTGATCATCTCTGCCACGAACTTGCTGGAGACTCTTCAAATTCGAAAATATGAAGCTTTTAAGAGGTATTTTTGACATAAGTTCGTTTTTTAGCTTTTTTGATGAATTTCTGGGCACGAATCTGCATTTTCTGAAGCTGCCATGAACATCTTGAAGCATTTTTACCAGAAACAAAGAGCAAACTTACTCATAAATTCGAATCTGGTCCTTGTGAATCTTTAGATCGGCAATATTTTTCTCTTCAAGCTGCGCCATGATGATAGAACTGATTTCTGCAATCTTTAGAAGTCTGGTCTTTGCTTTTTTGTAAATTTCTGAAAGTCTCTTTATTTCCTTGAAGCCGCCATGAAAGTTCTTTGAAGTATTTTCCAGAAATAAACAAACTTGCTTTAAAACCCGAATCTGGTCTTTGTTCCTCTTTGAATCTGCAAAAACTTCACCTTTCAAGCTACGCCATGATGACTTCCTTCAGATCTCTGTAAAAACGTTTCACTTGAACTCATAACAGATAAAATACTTCATTTTCTGTAGACACACAGCCACGTTTTTATCAAATCTGGGCATTTTTTATCATAGATATTTGATTTTCTGTTTTAAAAGCAAGCTTTTAAATGGCCACTCTGGTTTGGTGTTAATCTTTCTCACTGTATAGGCTGCATTTTTCTGTTTTACTGGCTCAGAAATCTGAAGCTTCAAACTTGCTTGAATTCAATAAGAATATAAAACAAAAATATATCCTTCTTTTCCTTGTGAGCTTAAAATTAATGTCACGCTATCACTACTGTCTTGACGAAAAAAAGCTTTCAAATGATTGTTATTGCTGTCCTTCATACTGCTGTGTATAAACTTGCTCAAGAGTCTTACCATTCTTAGTTCTCACAATGGTGTCTTTAAGCTGAAAACGAGTACTTGATATGCATGAACAAAAGTAAATGACAGAAATTTCTGTATTGTTGATTCACTTGACCAAAGCTACTGCATGTTCATAACTGTTTTAAACATATCATCGCTGTTCCAGTACAATTACCTGGAAACACTTTTTACTGTTTCATTGCCTCCTCTTTTGCTTTGATCTGATGTTATTTCCATAGCTGTTGGCTGTTTGGCATTCTGTTTTCTGTAATTCATTTGCAAAAAGACTTCTATTTTCATGTCTCATATCATAAATGTTACTGCTGCTATGAGTTGTTTTATGACAGCTTTCTTATTTAAGAACGTAGTTGATATCAATGACTGTCATGTATGATGTGAATGAGAGGTATTTACCTGATATGCCGAGCTCTACCCTTGTGGGAGCCCGTTTTACTCCACATATCTGATAAATGATCATGATAAATCTGTTCCTGCACACTGAAACAAACATGTCAGCAAAATATAAGAAGCTGAACGCTTCCATTGAATTACATTCCTTCTTTTCTGATTTTTTGCAATTATCTGATGGATGCCTGATCGACTGCATGTTATATTTCTGTTGGTAGAGTAGATATATGATAGGATCTGATCCGTCTTTGCTTAGAGATTAACTCTAACGTCATCTTTTATCTTTTTGTAGACGCTTTTGGAGTTGGAACGAAAGCTGCAACTGAAAACGGAGCTAGAGATGACGTCTCAACCGGAAACTTCAACTGTCAACGATTCGTCATTCCAGGCAATGACAAATCACCTCTTACTCTGTATTTCCGTTATTTTCAGTTGTATAGCATACAGTTATTTATGCATTCTTTTTTTGATTGTAAAAATCAGAAAAAATTACTTCCACGGCTTGTGTGGAATTCGACATTTTTTACAAGATGAATAAAAGCATTATTATGCAAATTTTTTCAATTTTTTGTTTCAAACGTTTGCACAATAAATTATGATTCATATGTAAAACAGTCTTAATGATGATTACTGAACACTCAATCAGCAAAACATGAAAATATTCTGCACGTATAAATGATGAAATTCGTCCAGTTTTACTTCTAACTTTCAGTTTCCCCAACAAGGCTGAAACTAAAACAATAAACATGACCTGACCTGAGCGGTAAGTAAAACATGGGTAACATTTCTGGCGACTTCTGCTAGATGTTTGCCTGCTAAACGTTCGACCAGTTGCCTATGTAATCCATTGGGCACGGAGTCTGAAAATACGCATCTTAACCTCTAAAAACCCAAACAGCATCAAAACACACAAACTAAAAGAAACTACCGCAACTCTGTTGAAGACAGAGTTGGAAAACCACGTGTAGCAACTACACTTATTGAAAACACGACAAAACTGCTGAAGGGAAACTATTAACTGTGCTGAAACAACACTTAGGGAATATAAACTGCATCTGAACCTACCCTACACCAACCAATAGCGTTAGTACTTATACATGACCATTTACTGGCTATGAGAAATAACTGCCCTTTCTTAACAACAGAGGATGCTGGAAATCAGTAAGATTAATCAAAAAGAGATATGGACATGACAAACATTTGATTAACTGTTGCAGAAAAATCTGAAACATCCTTAAAGGTATGCCTCCCTCATTTGATTGACTACCAAAGATGTTATTTTGAGGCATACAACAAAGATTAACTTGCTGCTCCATAATGGTAATCACATGCTTTGGCAGAACCATAACTTGTGGTAACTCTATAGACTCTTGTTTAGACAAATACCTGATTGGACACCCCTTCGAAAGCATAAAACTCGGCCTCTCACTGCTGCCTTCATTTTGCTGAACTGTTGGTACTCCAACTTGCTGATTAGACTGCTCCATTTCATGTAGTGTAAGAGCTGGTTCATATGAACGAAATGAATGAATGCTTGCTTCTTCGGCTTGAACAAGCTGCTCATATGCTGCTGGCTCATATAGTTCTAGCTTATCATCTATGTTAGAACAGAAAACATCTATTATGTCTGAAAACGTATCCTCCTCTAATTCATAGTTCTAAATTGGATTCAGATGAGTCTCAGCACTCTCATGAACCGTCCTTTCCTCAGGTTTATTCTACTCTTGCAGCTGCTCGAAGACTTGATTATTACATTGATAATCTTCAATCAACAACTCATCAGATTGTTTAACCCCTTCCTGCTCAATAAAATAAGGTAATTCATCAAATAAGAACGTGAAATCATCACCTTTCATACCTTTTTCAGGCTCCTCAACCTGCTGTCCTAGTTCATCATGACTATCAGCTACTTCTTGGAGGAGAATATCAGGTTCAATCTCAGGCTGTTCTCTCTGAATTGAGGCCCTATTATCTTGCTTATTATCGTCAATAAGCAACCCACCCATGCTTTCTTGCTGTTCAATCATTTGCTGCTGTTGTCCTCTATATTCCTCCATAGCTAGATGTAACAGATTTGGGATTCTATCCTTCCCCATAGTGACTGAATCAACCTGATCATTGGGCTGCTCTTGAGGGATGATGGACTGATTTTGTTCAGGTACTATATTCTCTTCCACCGAATTAAATCCCTTAAAGCTTGGAATTTTAAGCTGAGAAGACTTACCAGGGGAGTCAAGGGGCTGACTTTGCCTAAAGCTGGCAAACTTGTACTTGGGAACCTCTGGTTCAAAAATTTTTAGCCTCCTTTCAGCCTCCTTTGCAGCCAGCTGTTGGGAAAGGTTCTCTTCAAATTGCTTCCTTTGCAAACCCTCCATTAATTGGTGCTGATAATCTGAATAAGCTCGAGTGTTCTGCACCTTAGCAGAGAGTAGCTTCATTTGTTCTTCCTTAGCAGCTATTTCCTATTCAAGGACTTCCTCGAACTGGACTCTTTTTGCTGTTCTTTCTTGATCACAAAAACTGACTTGCTTAGCCACTTCCTGCTGTTGCATAATGATACCTTGCTGCATCTTGATATCAACCAACATCTTAGATAGGTATGCAAGCACCTTACTAATATAATTAATCTTCATATTGTGAAGACCTTGACTGAGATCCCACAAGATATGGTCAATCTGTGGGAGCATGTCCAAAACGTTCTGATATGGATGTGCAGGAGCAACATACTCATGATATGGAGGGTAATAGTAATTATCTTCATAATTATTTGACATCTTTTCTCATATAAATGCTGGAAATCAGAATATTAAGCTTCTAATTGAAACATACCAGCACTTTGTCTGCTGAAACCAGTAGATTGTACTTGGAGTCGCCAAATATGCTGAAACTAAGCTTCTTCAAAGCTGTAAACTTGTTGTAGCATATCAAAACAGCAAGAACTGATCAAATTTATATGACTTCTTCAGTCCCACTGGGCGTGCCAAAACTATTATGCACCAAATTTGCACCCTACTGAGGTGTTCAAGCTCAGTAATCTGGTATAACATGGGACTCAAATTCTGCATGTGGGATATGCAATAATGAAAATGAGACCTCTGGATTCTAGGCCGGCTCCTGTTAAATAAACATCTATTTCTGTTGATAAAACCTGGAGACTTAGGAGGAAAAGGGGTAAGAGAAGGGATAAAAAGAAACTTGCAGAATTAAACTAATTAAAAGGTGATAAACCAAGATCATTTTCCTAGACACAGATTGAACCCACAACCATCTATATGCTGATACAATAACTGGTAAAACCCTCAACACATAAATATTTCAAAGGAAGATCTGAAATCAGAATGATATTTAAAGGATGTTAATCACATTAAATACATCTAAAAAATTGATACAACCCTTAACCTGTGAAGAGAATTTATAGTCACAAAGATGCCAAAATGAGACAAACTTAAGAGGTTTCAGACAAGAAACACAGAAAAGTAAGATCAATCACCAATCTGCATACAAATATGACACCAGAAATAGATCAAAGATGTTGTATAAGGCTCTCAAAGGCCCTGAAAATGCAAACTTCTGATACAAAGCATAGAGTTTTCACTCCAGAATGCATCTTCTTCATCTGAAATAAGGAAGCAGATAAATAGGCTCATGCTCTCCACCAAGACCCAAGAAAAGAGACCCCACTCCTGAAAAAGAGGGTTGGATCTGATAAAAAAAACCTCAAAAGAAAGATCCCAAATCCATCACCAACCCACCAAAAGCAGGAAAATGTCTGCCAGACCCGGATAGGAACAAAAATCCTCAAAAAAAAGGGCCCAAAAGACTCCAAAAACGATGTCCCATCAGTCAAAAACACCTCCCCTTAATCCAGCAACTCCCCTTAATCCAGCAACTAAAACCTCTACTTGACATGAGTGGATTGTTATATCTCCATGATATAAGCAAGACCCATCCTGACTTTTCTTAAAGAATCCAGCACTTGCCTTCCACTTGCATTAATAACAATTATTTTCAAAAGTGATTTATAATTTATCACTTTAAAAAATAAAGTTTTACAATTTTTTAAAATGCTGCAAGCAGGAATACCACTTAGCAAGGTTATTTAATTTTGCATTTGAATATCATTATTAAAAATGATTAATAAATCATTTTAATAAAGATCTTACAATTGCTTTTAAAATGCAAAATTTTTAATAAGTCTCCAGCACTAACTTTACATTTTGATAAAATCATTTATTAAAAATGATTTATTAACCATCTTTAATAAAGATCTTCATTTGATAACAAAATGCAAAAATTAAAATGATTTCTCTAAGCATTATACTTTGCATTTTAAAAGCCTTGGAGAAATTTAAATGGCTTTGAATGAAAGAAACCAAAAGCAAAAGGCAAAGTGGTCGAAGTTATTAGGGTTCGAACCCTAAAAGAGACGAAGGCATTCATTTTGCATTTTATTTGTTTGCTTCTCCTTTGCTGGGCGCCGCCACTCCTCAAACCCTAGCCACGAATTGCTTTGTTCTGGTATTTTTGACATTGAAGAGTTCAAATCTGGTTTATTTTTGGCCGAAATAAGAGCAAAAGACGTTTTTATAAAAACGTGGGAGCATTTGAGCGCGATTTTTCTGTTTGAAATGACGTTTTTTCATTCTTCTGAGACTTTGCTGCGAGTTTGGGTCATCTTCCTTCATTTTTCTGGCCGCCATTGATCATCTCTGCCACGAACTTGCTGGAGACTCTTCAAATTCGAAAATATGAAGCTTTTAAGAGGTATTTTTGACATAAGTTCGTTTTTTAGCTTTTTTGATGAATTTCTGGGCACGAATCTGCATTTTCTGAAGCTGCCATGAACATCTTGAAGCATTTTTACCAGAAACAAAGAGCAAACTTACTCATAAATTCGAATCTGGTCCTTGTGAATCTTTAGATTGGCAATATTTTTCTCTTCAAGCTGCGCCATGATGATAGAACTGATTTCTGCAATCTTTAGAAGTCTGGTCTTTGCTTTTTTGTAAATTTCTGAAAGTCTCTTTATTTCCTTGAAGCCGCCATGAAAGTTCTTTGAAGTATTTTCCAGAAATAAACAAACTTGCTTTAAAACCCGAATCTGGTCTTTGTTCCTCTTTGAATCTGCAAAAACTTCACCTTTCAAGCTACGCCATGATGACTTCCTTCAGATCTCTGTAAAAACGTTTCACTTGAACTCATAACAGATAAAATACTTCATTTTCTGTAGACATACAGCCACGTTTTTATCAAATCTGGGCATTTTTTATCATAGATATTTGATTTTCTGTTTTAAAAGCAAGCTTTTAAATGGCCACTCTGGTTTGGTGTTAATCTTTCTCACTGTATAGGCTGCATTTTTCTGTTTTACTGGCTCAGAAATCTGAAGCTTCAAACTTGCTTGAATTCAATAAGAATATAAAACAAAAATATATCCTTCTTTTCCTTGTGAGCTTAAAATTAATGTCACGCTATCACTACTGTCTTGACGAAAAAAAGCTTTCAAATGATTGTTATTGCTGTCCTCCATACTGCTGTGCATAAACTTGCTCAAGAGTCTTACCATTCTTAGTTCTCACAATGGTGTCTTTAAGCTGAAAACGAGTACTTGATATGCATGAACAAAAGTAAATGACAGAAATTTCTGTATTGTTGATTCACTTGACCAAAGCTGCTGCATGTTCATAACTGTTTTAAACATATCACCGCTGTTCCAGTACAATTACCTGGAAACACTTTTTACTGTTTCATTGCATACTCTTTTGCTTTGATCTGATGTTATTTCCATAGCTGTTGGCTGTTTGACATTCTGTTTTCTGTAATTCATTTGCAAAAAGACTTCTATTTTCATCTCTCATATCATAAATGTTACTGCTGCTATGAGTTGTTTATATGACAGCTTTCTTATTTAAGAACGTAGTTGATATCAATGACTGTCATGTATGATGTGAATGAGAGGTATTTACCTGATATGCCGAGCTCTACCCTTGTGGGAGCCTGTTTTACTCCACATATCTGATAAATGATCATGATAAATTTGTTCCTGCACACTGAAACAAACATGTTAGCAAAATATAAGAAGCTGAAAGCTTCCATTGAATTACATTCCTTCTTTTTTGAATTTTTTGCAATTATCTGATGGATCCCTGATTGATTGCATGTTATATTTCTGTTGGTAGCATAGATATATGATAGGATCTGATCCGTCTTTGCTTAGAGATTAACTCTGACGTCATCTTTTATCTTTTTGCAGACGCTTTTGGAGTTGGAACGAAAGCTGCAACTGAAAACGGAGCTAGAGATGACGTCTCAACCGGAAACTTCAACTGTCAACGATTCGTCATTCCAGGCAATGAGAAATCACCTCTTACCCTGTATATCCGTTATTTTCAGTTGTATAGCATACAGTTATTTATGCATTCTTTCTTTGATTGTAAAAATCAGAAAAAGTTACTTCCACGGCTTGTGTGGAATTCGACACTTTTTACAAGATGAATAAAAGCATTATTATGCAAATTTTTTCAATTTTTTGTTTCAAACATTTGCACAATAAACTATGATTCATATGTAAAACAGTCTCAATGATGATTACCGAACACTCAATCAGCAAAACATGAAAATTTTCTGCACCTATAAACAATGAAATTCATCCAGTTTTATTTCTACTTTTCAGTTTCCCCATCAAGGCTGAAACTAAAACAATAAACATGACCTGACTTGAGCTGTAAGTAAAACATGGGTAACAATTCCATTTATACTAAGTTACTGAATCACTTGAAAATTAGGCTGATTCTGGGTATGAAACGTCTTGAAATTGGAGTTTGCATGGATTCAACGTGGAATCGGTCAGGGTTCAGAATTTTTGGCTCTAAATTTTGTTTCTTTCTTGACCTTTGGAAAACCCTAAACGACATTTTTTACTCTCGAAAATTAAAAACCCTTGACGTAACCTTGTTTTGTTTTAGATGAAAACTATGAATCGAAAAAAAATGTTTTGATTGTCTTATGGCATTTCGTTTATATTTATTTTATAATTGATGGCGGGACTGCACATTTGACATGAGCACTTGTAGCAATGGCAAAGTTAGGAGCAACAAGAGGAGCAAGGGTAGTTGGAAGTCATGGCTAGCAATCCCGGTCTAGAAAACTCCAACAATAGGATTGCTCCATTATTCGGATTGAATTGAACCACTGTTCGTTTTCTAGCATTTCTCTGCTTATACTCCTCTCCTTGATGAAGGGATCTTTACTTGAGGGTTGCCCATTTCTACACTTGTTTTTCCCCATCAGCTATCCCTGCCCCCTATTCGGATTTCTATAGCATTTTCCCATGAAGGGACTTGGGCATTCTCTTTTTCCTATTGCCCCTTTTGTTTGGGCCCTTATTGAAAACTATGAATCAAATAAGAATAATTTATATTATAATAGTTTCATTTATATTTATTATATATTTAATATATAATTTAAAATAATTTAATAATTAATATTATAAAATAGTTTTGAAATTTAAACTATTATATACTATATTAGAATATTGTTTATTAAACTATATATTAATAATTATATAATAAAATTGTAAATTAAAAAAAATATATAATAAAATTATAAATTAAAAAAAAAAAATATAAGATTAAAAATTTGTGTACTTATACAACATTATTAATTATATATATTCTTATTCAATACTATATTATTTTGAGAATCCTTGTGTCAGCTCTATGTGGAGAACTACGTAGGTAAAGAAAGGAGGCATGAATATGACTTCTCTATAGATCATTTCAGAACTTCTCTTTCCAAACATGATCTCAAGGCGGTGAGCTTCAAACATGACCACGGAATAAGGAGAAGAAAGAAGTGGATTCGTCATTCAACTCATATAAGGATTTGGGGTCTTGGGTATATTCATCATCCCCAGAGGTTTGATCTCTCACCCAGTGGCCCCCTCCCCCCCAAACAACTATATCCTCCCATAATTAATATATTTAATTTTTAACATATATATATATATTAATGATTTTTATATGTTTTTTGTATAGACGTGTATATATATATATATGATTTTTATATGTTTTTTGTATAGACTATAGTTGTCGGGAAACTCCATTTTGGGAACATAAACAACGTACCAGTCCTCGTACCCAAAATTTCCGGTGAATCATTTACATATAAAATAGCCATCTCCTTATTCATTTAACTCACATACCCTAATTTGATTGGCATCCCCGTCCCCGTACCAGTACCAGTACCCTACATCTCCTGACAACTATGGACTATAGACGTACCTAGTCCCCCAATTTTTTTTCTGTATCAATGTACCTTACCCACATACCTGATACCAATTCTGATTTTGATTCAACAACTTAGCATTTATATATAATATGGTCTTTTTATTCATTTACTCATGTACCCTAATTTGATCAGTGTTCCAGTCCCTGTTCCTGAACCCATATTGGTAACTTGCATCTCTTGGTAACTATGCATTAAACAAGTTAAATTGGAATTTGATTTGCTATGACATGCTGATCATGGAAGGCTTTAGCAAGCCTTCAAGAATATACAAACCTAAGTGGCATTGATATGTATAGAGTACAAGTTAGAGTAGGGAATACAATAGAGTAGAAACCTTTCATATGGTTTTACTAGAATACATCAAATGTTTATCTATCTATCTATCTATCCATATGTGCACATACAAAAAATATAAAACAGTGTAACACTCATTAATTTGGGAATGTAGAAAAGAAATATTTTGAATTAGTATTAGGCTTTGAACATAATAATTAATATGTAGTCAATGCATATGGAATGTTTATCTCATCAATCTATGGGTGGTTTTGCAACACAGCAGCCTAAAACCATCTCTTTTTAGTAAGCATCCAGCATTACAAAATGTTTTGCTTCTCCTAATGGAAAAATGTTCCTGCTTCCATTATTTTTGAATATAATTTTCTTTTAAAATTTTTGTAGAATATGTCTTTGATCCCTTATTGCCCATATCTGATACACCTGCCATCCACACTTGTGCTTTGTTTGGAAAGGATATAAATTTGGGTCACATTTGATCTATATCTTATTTTCATCCATACCAGATATGGAAAAGGTTTATTTGGGAAGGGGGGATATCTAGTAAAATAAATAGAAGAAATGGAGGAACTTAGCTAATAAAGAGATTTCTTGGGAAAATGAATCTGTGAGAGTTAAATTATTTGTATTTATGCTTTAAGAGCAGAATATCTTAAAACTTGGGACTTGCTATAGACTGTTCATAAAGATACTATTATGATGAATGGGGCCAAGAAGCATGTATCAAATATATATTAATATTTCCAACTACTCCTGGATTATTTCAGTTTTCTTTGTTGTATTCTTATATTTGCTATAAAGCTGATACCTAATGAAAGCTGACAAATATCTCCATGGCTTTTAGTCCAGAAGATGGACGATTGAGGCTACGACCAGACATAAAATTGGAAGGGCCACAGTATTCTGGTCAAAGAGTAACAGGCATGAAGCTTATGGTGAAGATGATAAAAAATGGCAGTTGCTTGGAGATGGGATGGAAAGGAAAAGATCCCGTGCCACACATTCAGATTCTGAAGATCTTTCTGGTGATGAAATTGTGGGTACTCCTTACATGTGGTATATTTAAGAAACGTTCCTGTTCTATTCTATGATGCAATTTGAATAGTTGGGTGATTTTTTCTTTTTCTTTTCCATGACCTGTTAATTGCTATGAGTTAAAATATTATAGTATCTCATTATTGGTAATTTCAAACAGGACTCTGAAGAAGATGGGGCTGAACCAAGTACTGCACAACAAGATGACGAGATTGAAGCTCTGACAAAAGAATATACAGATCTGCGTGAACAGGAAGCGTAAGAAACCATTTTGAATTTTGTTTTTCCTATATTCTTAAAGAATTTCTATTTAGCTAGGCTGGATTTGATTTATTGGATTTCTTATCGGTAGTTTTAGTTTGTCTTCAGTGTTCTTTTATCTTTGATTGTTACTTTAGAATTTAGATTTTACTTTCTGCATGATATATGTGTCCAAGATGGTTGCATGTTTATGTGTCCAAGATGGGTGCATGTTTGTCCTTTAAAGTTATAGTGACTGTGTATGCTGATTTGTACATATTCATTATTTTAGGGACAAGTATTTTCAGTCGCTATACCTGGGAAGAACAATCCAGACTACTTGATATTAATTTAAACTTGCTTTGTTCTACCTTTTATGACAAGCGTATGTAAAGCACACATAGACATATAGAACTAGCTGTGTATCCATGCATACAGACATCATGGCATGTTTACATCTGCATGCAATATGCATGTGTGCATCTTTAATCAAAGTGATAGATCAATATCATGGAGAGTCTTATGCGGTTGTCAGAATTTACTTTATGGAGGTGCCCATGATTTACCTGTTTTGATCTTTTTGGAGTACATGGCCATATATGATGGCTGCCAGAGTTTAACAGAAGCTTCTGAGATCTGATAAGTTCCATTGCTGCATATGGATGTATCTCCATGCATTATGATGTGCAGGTCTTTGTGTAGTCATTGATCAATGAATTAATATGTCATCAGTAATCTCTGATATGTATTTTGTTAAAAATTGGACTAGAGACCTTTTCAGATCTAGGTTATGTTTACAATTTCCCTTAACAAGCAATGTATTTCTGATTGACCATCTTCTGATAGCCTTTTGATTTTGTATTCTTGTAGAAATCTGTTGAAGAACTTGAAAAAGCATGCAGATGAAGACATGCGGAAAGGTCAAGCAGTGAGGAACCAAAAGGTAATCGTTTAACCATTGAACTTTCTTGTCATTTTGAAGAGATGTTTCTTCTTATGAAACCATAAGCTGATAATCCTGACAGCTATCTGTAGATCTACTTATTGGCTTTATAATGCTTTTATCCCTTTGACAATACCATAGTCACATTCTTGTCACTATTCCAATTGACATAAGCAGCTGTGCCATTTATTCCAACTATTGTAAGGTTTATGTAATACATATTATTCTTGCTGCCATTGTCTAAGGCTTGTCAAGACCCAATTTTTTTTTTCAAATATTTATTTCCTAGGATGGTAATTACTTGAATAGTTGCTTCTGTAGATTGTTAGGTCCATGATCTTTTGATGCTGGATCTGGTCTGCTTTGAGCTTCTAGGAAAATTATAAAGCTGCAAAAAATAAAAGAGAATATATTCTACTAGAGAGTGCAATTATTTGATCAAGTTGAATCCAATCATTGTTATCAACCCTTATGCACTTGGAGGTAAAGTTGTGCCCATTTATTTTGACATATTAAGATTCCCTTTCAGATTAACAATTCTTTATTAGGCTGCCATCACCTCTATATATCACCTAGGTAATTGTCCATGCTGAGCCATGAACCAATCAATTAATATTCCTTTCCTTGGAGGTCATAACATCCTTTTCAAAAGCCGCTTCTTCGCTTTATGTACTTTCCTTATCTGAGTCTTCAAGTGATTTCTTTTGTTTAAAGACTGCTTTCATCTTCCATAATTTTCCTTCTCGTTTGATTCTTTTCTTTTCCTTCCATTTTAGCTGATGAGCTATCCTTGCCTTACAATGCCAGGCAATTAACCTAGTATTTTTGCAACAATAATAATATTCTGTGTTAGTGTAATGGTGCTTCTGGATTCAACTGGGTGTATTTTGTACCATGGACTATGGAAAACTCATGCCTACTATTGCTGCCCTTAATGGGAGGGAAACTGTTTTCAAATAACTGATGCAAAAATGCACACAGTTGAATCCAAAAGCACTCTTACACTAACTTCATGGACTGTGGAATATTCATGCCTAATATTCTGTGTTGCCAGTTGGGTTCAGTAGTTTGCCGATTTTTCCTTTGCTTCTATATATACATAACTATAATTTGCACAAAATGTTTAAAATTAAATACAGAATTGAGAACACAGCTGATAATAATACAATGTTAATTGTCAAATTATAAATGTTAAATATAAATTAAAATGTTTTATATCATAGTATCATTACTTGGAATCAAGATTGACTTGGCAAATGAAAAGTATAAATGGAATTCAATTACTTGGGAAAAATTTAAAAAAAAAAGTGCTGAAAAATTCATTAAAAAAATTAAAAAATGTTGTGATTGTTATTTCAAGCCAAATAAAAGGAAAATAAATCCTTTTCCATTTAGTACAACACAAAACAATTCTATTTTTTATTTTTTTAAAACAGCAGGGTTTGGGGCTTCCCAGCTGGGTTGAGGGTCAATATCCCTCATAAGGTTTGTGGACATTGCCCCTAGCACGTTTCTTGGTGTGATAAATGGTGAGGTCAAGGGGTGGGATCCTTACCACCAATGACCCTTTCAAGGTATTGAAGGCTACATGGACATACCTTCATGGTGCAGGCCATTTTTCATTATTTTACTACTTCTAACAAAGTTTCAAATCCTTCCGAAAATGCACTTTTAGGTTGAGTTAGCTTTCTATTTTTTACTTTTAAATGCACTTTTTTTCAACCACTCTGACCGAATGGCTAGGTTGGGATTGGACCTTGGCTATACCTAGTTTGGACCTAGACTAGGAGAAGAACTCAGCCTGGATTGGTCTGGGTTGGTTTAGTGTTCCTAGTGAACTTGGTAACATAGGAAAATCTTTTATTAAGGCTAAGGGTTTGTGGTGTAATGACAGCAAAAGGTCGCTTATACGAGTGTGAGATAGGTTCAAATACATTGCACTACAATAAGCCTATCCACAATTTTGGTGGATGTGTGGTGAGCTTGGGGTGTAAAGGTTATGAGGTATATTCAAGCATGTCTGATATCCACAAATCTCGAGAATGTGGTCCTATCTTACCCGACACTACATTCAAGGTGGCCCATAACCTCACCTATGATTTGGCAAGAAATAAAAGAAAGAGTTTGCTATTCATCTTTGACTTTTCTTTTCACTTCTCTACAATAAGGCTCAATATTCCTACTTTTGTTTCATTAGCAGCTGAAGACATATCTTTGGCTAAAAGCACTAAAATCATGTTTTTTCAAGCTTTGAGGGTTGGTGCACAATCTGCACTATTATGTAGTCTTGATTTGTAGGCATTAATCAATGGCTTATTTCCCATGAGGCACCAACTTGTGGTGGACCTTGGAAGACAGGTGTGTATCTACCTAGTAGGTGCATGTGCATGTAGGTGCAGAAAGCACATTTTCTCTGAATGTACCCCAAGCTCATTAATTGTTTACAAGAGGCTTATAAATAGGAGAGCAGCACCTTATACTGTTTACAATAAGCATATGTGATAAGTAGGTGCACCTTTAATGCACAACACATCTTTCTTTGTTGTCATTTTCTCTACCGTGTTATTGTTCTACCCCAATAAGGCTATGGTGTATGCTTTGCAATGATGGGAGTAGAATAGCTGATGCTTTTTTCTTCAATAATCTTGGTTAGGGTTAACTAGATCCAGACATCTAGTTTTGTTTAATTGAGAGTTTCTCATTGTAAATAGGGGCAATTTTTGGATATCACTACTTTGGCATCTATTTCTTTAGCAATAAGACCAACCTTTGATAGCTCTTTCATTAATGAACATAATGTATTTATACAACATTTTGTTGTGATATTGCTGTCCATTCCCATCCACAAAATTGCGGTTTTAGGGTGAACTCAACATCTTGGTTTTGTTCCCCTTAATATATTTATTTCTTTCTGAAGTTACTTAGCAGATTTGTCAAGATACAAAAAATATAACAGGGTGTCTACAGTATCATGTCCAATAATAGAATTTTGGCTAGCATCTTTTATTTTTCATTCAAGCAGTTAATTGGTCTGTTGGGGTAATTTCCATTTTCAGGTTAATAAACCACAATGGCATCTCCATTGTGAGGGAAAAAGTAAATCTTTTGCTCTTGATGGGAGTGGGGAGTGCATTAAGGATAAGAAAATTAAGGGACTGACACACTAGAGAAGGTGCCTCTTCTATTGTTTGAGGATCTCTGCAGCTGAAAAGCCATAAAATCTATTTCATGGTGACTTCTTATCCTTGGGAGGCTACTTAGAAATTTCTGAGAATGAATTGAGATAGAGGTCTCAATCAGTGTGAGTAACAAAGATGATTAAGCTGATGGAGAGGAGTACAAAACTAAAGGGAGATATCTTGAACGGGTGGTGAGTGCTGCTGGATTCAAAGTCACATGTATCCAATCTTCATAAGAGGTTATGAACTTATGAATGAAACTATAGACCAAAGGCAGTCATGAGTAAGAGATGTCACACTACCGAATCTATGAACATTAGCCAATTTCCAAGTCTTAGTGCTTGAAAATTGAGATCCAATGGTAAAATGTGAGTAGAGGCATGGTTTATAACTTTATACAATAGATTCATGCTTAGTGATAGAATATTTGGAGCAAGTTTAGGCAAAGTACAAGGCTTGTCATGATTAAGCTTGAGTGACACAGTAGTTTAATGTTGGGGAGATGGTGTGGTCATTCCTGGTTAATTATAGGACTAACTCATACCAGTGGATAGGCTGATTAGGGACTAGTATTTGTTAAGTGGGAGGTGCAATTTGTAAAGGATCAACACTTTGTCAAGTTCTATTTAAGGCTTGGAAATTTTTTAAAAGTGTTTTGAGAAGCATATGTGAAGGTTGTCGGCAGTTTGAGATCACTTAATGATGTCAACAGAAATAAGGTGAGTTGCCTTATTGCAAGTTGTCAAAAAACGAATGCTGAAGTGTTGGTGTGTGTAAGAATTAACTTGTAGTCCAATGAATTTCTCACTTTTGACATCCTTGGGAAATGTGTAATTTTTTTGTGGTTCCATGAGTTGTTGATAGGAGGCATTCTGGGAAATGTGTAAATGTAGACTTGCCCTAAGCCAACTTCGTGTAATAGGGACTAGCGTTCAACAATCAGATGTGTATAAAAAGGATTCAATATCTCAGTTCAAAATATTATTCAGGGAGAATTATTCTCATTTATGCAGTGCAATTATTTGGGGACTAGGTGCCCTATCCATGTTGGTGTCTGTTTTCTTTCTCGTTGTGAGTTTCTTTGTCCTACTCTTACAATGTAATGTTTGTAATATCTTTCATGGTAACAAAGCTGTTCAACCCCCCCTCAATGGAGTGAATACGTTCGTGATTATAAAGGTATGGGAATTCTGGCTAAGGCCATAGCAAAGAAAAGGTTTGCTGATTGATGTGAACAAGTGAAGTGCATCTCAATGGTTAACAATTCTTTTGCTTATAGAGTTAAAATGGAGAACTCTTTCAAAAGTTTATGTTTGTGGTGTGTTATCCTTAGAAAGATGATTCTAGGGAATATTCACATGCTAGATTTTGTTATTGAATTGCATATATATCGACTTCAGAAGTTTAGGGCATTGAACTTTTGTTGATTATTGCAAATAGTCTCTGGTCTATTTTCAAGATTCTTCATCATTGTTTAGCTTGTTTTAAGATTTTTCTAATAGTTCGTTTCTTCAAAAGAATTGTAATCCAAAAGTGAGTAGATATCTGATGGATGCCACTCTAAATGGCAAGAAATTGGATGTATTTATGTGGTAAGCTAATATTAAACAAGAATTCAAAAATAAGAATTTTTAAGTGAAGGAAAGATAGAGGAATGTACTATAAATCCTATAAATCAAAGTGTTTTGTACACGACATTTTCCCAAAGGAGATGGATAGCTGTCTTTCTTCCTCTATCTTCGTCTATTGTCTTCTATCTTCGTA
Source organism: Sequoia sempervirens (assembly GCA_007258455.2). Taxonomy (NCBI): domain Eukaryota; kingdom Viridiplantae; phylum Streptophyta; class Pinopsida; order Cupressales; family Cupressaceae; genus Sequoia; species Sequoia sempervirens. The sequence continues at coordinate 84,505 of VDFB02263051.1, forward strand.
CAAATTGTTCACTTTTCTTGACCATACCATGACTTGGTTCCAACGGCATGACTAATGTACTTATCTCTTCTTGATAATATTGATGGTATTCTATGTTTGTAGCGTAATGTTTGTTGCACATGAGCATCACAAAAGATCCATGCACTGATTGGAAGACCATCACTTTGCATGGGACTTGCTAGAGAACTTGTTGAGCCATCATCATTCTTAAGACTTATCCTTGGTCATGCTGTTGGCAGATGGTCAATGCTCCCTTCGAGATTCGTGACATGGTTTAACTGCCTCCCGTGGATCCATTAACTTTGGCGGCTGTATCGAGCATTAACAGGTCGACCTTTTGGTGCAACGGCAACCATGGGGCCAACAATTGGTATTGGTGCCAAAGGTGTTGCGTTTGAATCTGAAGATAGAGGATAGAAGTGTGCTGTGTGGAATAACTGCAAAATCATAAAAACACAAGTGCTGTGTGTGTGCTGAGTATTGTGTGGAACAAATGCTATATCCTTAAGTCACAATCAGGTGTGGAGTGACTGTAGAGAGTGCTGTGTATTGTGTTGCTGAGTATTGGGCCTACAAAAGATACAAAATCAGAAACAGTGATCAGATTTATAAGAGAAAGTTAGTGTGTAGTAAAGAATAAAAGTTTATATCAGATATGCAAATGAGAAGATAAAAGGAAGATCCTTGTAAAGAATATATGCAGACTTTATGAAACAGATTTGAAAGAAGTATATAAATGCAGATATTGTAGAGAATTTATGTGAATATCATTCAAGAAAAGCAAAGACAAGAAGAAGATTGGTTGTATTGTCCATCATCTGTTGAAGAAGCAACAATTGAAGGTGGAACATTATCATTCAAATTATAATCTTTGCTAAGTAGGTGCTTGGCAAGTAGGGGTTGGTGCACCTTGTAGGTTGGTGCCTACTAAATCAGCATTAGGGGTTGAAACTCCTTGTAGGTTGGTGCCTACTAAATCAAGACTAAGGGCTGGTGCTCTTTGTAGGTTGGTGCCTACTAAAATACATATTTGGTGATTCAAGTAGGTTGGTGCCTACATTCATTGTAAAAGCTTATATAATTTATAAAGTACAATTGTTGGTGTCAACTTGTTCGTATTGTGATATTCTTGCATAGTTGAGTTGTGTTAAAGTTTGAAGTTGATAAAGGTTGTAAAGGGTAAAAGTTTGTTGATATACTGATTCACCCCCCCCCTCTCAGTATATCTTTGTGCTCTTCATGTTTGTTGCACATGAGCATCACAAAAGATCCATGCACTGATTGGAAGACCATCACTTTGCATGGGACTTGCTAGAGAACTTGTTGAGCCATCATCATTCTTAAGACTTATCCTTGGTCATGCTGTTGGTAGATGGTCAATGCTCCCCTCGAGATTCGTGACATGGTTTAACTGCCTCCCGTGGATCCATTAACTTTGGCGGCTGTATCGAGGATTAACAGGTCGACCTTTTGGTGCAATGACAACCATGGGGCCAACAATTGGTATTGGTGCCAAAGGTGTTGTGTTTGAATCCCCTCAGGTAACGTTGAGAGGGAGATTGTTGGCAGATGGTCAGTGCTCCCCTCGAGATTTGTGACATGGTTTAACCGGCTCCTGCGGATCCGTTAACTTTGGTGGTTGTATCGGGCATTAACAGGTCAACCTTTTGGTGCAATGACAACCATGTGTCCAACACATGCTAGTTGCTATAGCCTTGACATTGATGGCATATTTGATTGCTGCTTCATTTCTATCTTGAGTTAGTATTTTAGATTGTTTATCTTTTTTCATGCTTGGAATTGGAGATTGTTTGATCTTTGGTCATGATTGTTGTTGCAATATGATCATTGGTTATGTACTTTTTCTTATGGAAAATTTGTTCATTGGTGTTTTTCTTCTCATGGCACATCTTTATGGCTAAAGATACTAGTAGTGATGCAAAGACTATCCTTGGATTGTGCCTTGATAATGAGTGCATGTGTAGCCTTCGACTATTCCAGTTTAGAAACATTGTTGGTTGATTCTAGCATAATGCACCTCTCTTGGAGCATTGGTTGATCTTTGGTTATTGCCTTTTGCATTTCATGGTCAGATCTTGTTGGCCTCGATATTTGTTTATGGCCATCATTTTTAAGGACATGTTATTGGGAAAGTTATCATTTAGGGGGGATGTTATATATTGACACCTTTCTATGTTGTGTCCCCAAACCTTTATTGACACCTTTCTATCTTGTGTCCCCAAAACACATTACATAGTATGTTATTGTTTGTAAATGTTGACTTGTGGTTCCATTTGTTGACAATAGGGAGCATCCTTGAAAAGTATGTAGATTGTAGGTTTTTCTAATCGGAAGGGATATTAGTGTTGCATTGATATGTGAAAGTCTACAAAATTAGCCATATTCAAACATCTCAAGAGTCATACTTGAAATCAAGCTTGGGCCTTATTGCTATAAGAGAGCCCACAAACCAATGGACCATTTTCCACTAAACCAAACTATTTATCTTTTGTTTATACTAAAAGATAATAGTACACTATTCACTCAAAAAGATGTGTAGTAAAAATGTACACGCCAAAGTCAAGACAGGACCAAGTCCAATCATTAACAAGTCAGAGGGCCAAGCTCAAATAAAACAACAAAAACTAAGCAACTAAAGCAATTCTAGTAGGAGGGGGGTCTTCATCATTAGGATCCTCACATACATCACACGAGGTAGGATTATCATCAATCAACCCCCAACTAGTGAGTGCACTCTCCTCCTTAGGAGGAACCTTCGAAGGTTGTTGAGCATACATTAGAGAAATAGCTAGCTCTAGTTGTGGGAACTTGCTTGAATTAGGCCAACTAGGAGCACCATGCCCATGAGAGGAGTTAGGCCATACAAAAGTACCTTGTCAATGAGAGAAGTTAGGCCATACAAAAGTACCCTGCCCATAAGAGGAGGCAAAGGGTGGTTGAGAGTGCTGGAAGCGACCGTGGGTAGCATTATCTTGTTTTTTGGGGGTTGAGAACCATAATAATGTTTGATAGATAGGCTTCAACCTCATCGACACTCTCGAGGAGGGAAAGAGGAAGGAGGTGGAACTTTGGCAACAATGCAGGGAGTGTTAGCCTAGTGGTCCAAGAGCTCCTATAAATGGGCCACCTCAAGTACAACTTTGCTAGCTTGCACTTGAATTTGCATAAGCACATTAGAGCAAATTATAGCTTTAGTGTAAAGAGAGAAATGAGCATCAATAAAACACCTTGAAGAAAGAATAGAACTTCTATCTTTCGAAATGTTGAAGAGAATCTCTACCTTGAAAGCATGCCAAATATGAGAATACTTGGAAGGGAAACAAGGCCAATCCCCTAAAAAAACCATATGCCACGAAAAGGGAGTAGGTATTAAAGGCTTGAAAAAATTGTGAATCCAATTCTAAGCTTCTTGAGCTTTTGGTGCATAACTAGAAGAGATGCTTGAGAGTCTCTAGTTGTCCACAAAAAGGACATCATTGCTGGGAGATTCCCAAATGAACAAGGCGAAAACCAAGTGGAAGACCTTGATAAAGAACTCACTAGGAAAAATGAGTCATTTTTAGCTCAAGAATGGCCATTAAGATGGTCTAAAATTTATGATGCCAAGTTCCCATAGAGGATTGAAGTTGCCTATGTTGATTCAGCTGGCCCACAATAGGAAGGTGAGGAGAGAACCATAAATATCCTTTGTGGGGTTAATAACTATGAAATGGTGTATCAAGGTACCATTTCCAATCCTTACATGAAGGCTTGAAGGACCCAATCCCAATTTTGTGGACCATTTAAGGAGGAATGGCATCAATAAGTACCTGAAAGGACTTTCCATCTTTGATTAGATAACTTGTATTTGTGTTTGATCTTGGGCCAAGAAAGGAGATTTTTGGTGGCTTTATGTGTGAGATTTGGAAGGGTTCTGACAATTCAAGTATGAACAAAGCCCTACATTGATAACTGTAGCTGTTAGACTACAAATGATTAAGTAGAGGAAGAGCAACCAAGGTGCAAGCTGCATCAAGAGCTAGATAAATTGGTAAAGTTTTTTCATTGCCGAAAGGCAAAAAGTAAACAAAGGATGATGGAAATTCGCACCTAGACAAGTTATGACACATGGCAGATATGCACTAAGGATTGTTTAAGATTCTCTATGGCTGATTCCTCGGGAGGTTACTCAGTATCAACTGTTAAGATTTCCATGTGATTGCATATCAATATTGGATCCATTATACATCATTTTCATTGTGTATATGGTGGTCATAAGAATGGTGCGTGTTTTGTACTTAGACAATTACATAATAAATATCTTTGGAGGAAGCTTTTACTTGCGTAAGCTAGCAATAACTATTTTTTGGTAGTTAAATCTATTTCAATAAAAAAGATTTTTTAGAAGAAAGCTTATACTTTATTTTGTTAGTTCTGGAGTATGGTGTAGGATTCCCCTCTGGTCCATCAATTGGATTTTGTGACTGAATTTGCTGACATGGTCAAATCAGAGTGTTGTGAGCAATGTTGCCGGGAGACGTGTCTCCTGCCCCCTGAGATGCGTCTCGGGGACTGGTACACGTCTTCGATATCAAAGACGTCTCTAGAAACGCCTCTAGCAGCTCAGAAACTTGACGTGCCGTCTCACGAGTCTCCTGATGTCTCCCGACGGAAAATTTGGTGTCTCCTGTGAAACTTAAAAGCATAAAAAATTTATAACTTGAAAACATAAAGTTTTGCACTCTTTGACACAATGACGTTTGTGTATTTAAACTTTAAAGTTAATGTTCATTGTTAAACTTTACTACTGCTCTTGTTTTGAAAGTTCAATGTCATGATATATTCTATAAATTATTAATTTTTTATTTTTTATTTATATTAAAAAAAGATGGCGTCTCCAAGTACCCCTGTCTCACCCCTGTCTCCTATTTTCAAAAAAAGCCGTACTGATACTGATATCAATCTCTCATACCAGTACCAGTCTCTTAGCAACCTTGGTTGTGAGACAATTGCAACACAAGAGATCTTAGAGGGTGGCTTAAGATTTGCATGAAAGCACTGGCAGATCTTCAATCGGCTATTGGAAAAGGATTGGTGCACCTACTTACAGGCTCATAGTGAGTCGTCACGTCGGATCTCTTGCCAAATGGATAAATGTTTAATCTAGGCCTCACAGAAATATCTATTTTTTCTAAATTTGTAATAACATTTTCCTTTTCAAGCACACCTGATTTGCCTGATGCTACTTTTTCACAATATTATACTTCGTATATTTTGACATATATTCTTGCTTTGTAGATGAATTCAATTTAGCAGGTAGCTTAAGCCTTAAATTTATTAAGTCTGGGGGACATGCTAGCCTCTATTTGTTTCTTTAGTGGCTTTACCATATATGCTGGCACATCTCAATCCCATTGGCTTTTTTTTGTTTACTCTACTAATACTTAAGTAATTAGATTTCAAATTTCGAAGTTCCTGTGAAATCCAATGTGCTGATAAGTCTAGTCCACCAAAAACGTGTCTGTCTATTGGCTAAAGCCTTGGTTCAGTTTTCTGTTATTACAGTCAGATTTTGGAAGTATTGCACTTTCCTCATGCTTCTATGTTTGGCTTCAAAGATTGTGTTCTACTTGTGGAGACATAACTTTATACATTTCCATCTTCCTAGAAAAAGGTAATTTTAATTATAACAAGTCTTATTAATTCCATGATATCCCTGCTGCTATTCATTTTTCATCAATAATATAATAATTCCTCATCAATTACAGGTCTCTATGTCAAGTTTATTGATTTGGAGTCTACTGAATCATGTTTTAACAGTTGTAGGCATGTAGGAAATACAACTTGAATGTACATTTCAAATTGTGAAAATCAGACACTTGAAACTGAATATTTTAAGTTCCAAAGGTTTGAACAATTATAGAGCTTACTGTCTGAAATTTGTATGGATAAAATAATTATGGCGAGTATTCCAAAAACAAATTGCTCTCCAACTTTTCAAAAATTCAAGGATTGGTGAAAGATATTTTGAAACTGTATTTCTACCTGATAATGTATTAACACATTATTGTAGTCAAATGGTAATAAAGTTTTTGTGATTCCATTATGTTCATTTTGGTTAAAGTATTTCTCAAGAAGTGAGTTAGGATAGGCAGAAATATGCATAGTCTAAAATTATAAGAATGGAAGTCAGTTGGCATGTTTCAACATGTGTATGTTATATTTACGTATTTTATGTTTATCCAGTTTTCTCTACATGCATATTTTTCATCTGTGTAGTAATCAAACTTCTGCTTCCAAAAGTTTATTTTATTATTTTGTACACAGAGTATTGAATAATGTTGATTGGCTTCCAAGGACTTATAATTGTTCAATTCATGATTTGTGTATGCTGAATATGTTAAGGATCATTTCAATTTAGGACTAGTTCTAATACTTTGTCTTGTCATGGTGAAGGCTTTATGGGACAAAGCTTTGGAGATTAGGATATCACTACAAAAAGTATTTTCACGTTCTAATCAGCTACCTCAGGTTTGTTTAGTCATTCATCTCTTCTTTTTCTTCAACCAATTTGATATGTGCAATGCAGGGGTTCTATTTCTATATTCACACTTTTTAATGAGGTATTTTTTTGGTGCCAAGCAGGGTTCTCTTATGTCTTCTTTCTGCAAATCTGACATCAATATTGATGGAGCATATTCTGAGCTTGTATCCTCTGCTCACCAAACTCTAGATTGCCTCCTTGATCTGCAAGAGGTCAGTTCACTCTTTTCTCTTAGATTTGATCTTTCAAGGCCCAATTTAATTTATTCTGGTGTGATATATTTCTATTTAAGGCTACTTTTCTTCCAAAGAGGTTTGAACTTGAATCATATCTCTTATTCTTCCACTGGGTGAGAGGGAAGGAATGAAAAAGGAATGCTTGATTATTTATCTTGTTTTCCCTTGAATCTCTATATTTCGTCAATTTATTCCTTCACTATGAATTTCTTATGGTTGCTATTCAATATTCATTTAGTTCTAAGTGGTTTTAGCTAGAAAGGTTGATATTTGCCTGAGGTTTTGACATTAAGAACACAGCACTATACTGCGGACATGTGCCCCTTTAAAATGATAAGAAGTAGGTGAATTTTAAAATGCAAGACATTAATCCTTTTACTTCCTGGTAATAAATGCAGCTGTTAAAGTTACATCTTTGCTTTTGAATAAGAGTAATGGAAATTTAGATTGGATATTGACAATACAGCAGTTCATAGAAAATATGCATCCCTTGTAAGATATATAGAACATCAAAATTCACAAAAATGGTACAAGAATATAAACCTTGTATTTGAGGGTAGAAAACAGCACACTTTCACCCAATTCTTCCTCCTATTTTTCAGCTTTGTTGTCAAATCATTATTATATTGTAAGCACTACAACTTCATCTTGACACTTGTTAAATTTGATTGTATGTTTTTATGCATGCACATCCACAAGTGACACTTCCTGTACTGTATTTACAATTTTCGCTTAGGCAAATTACAAACCTCTCTTATTTTCCTTAGCCATTTTACATATATTGCATGTGGAACACCACTTGGATTTCAGTGTTTAAAACTTTACTGGCAGGTTGTTGATAAATGCTATGTATAATGACTATGTTTGAAAGAATATCCATATGTATTGAGTAGCTGATATTGATGGAATGGAGATCACAATCAAGCTTCAAAATAATGAATGGTTTGACTAATGAATGCTCTTGTTTTGTACCATATGTCTTCCTTCCATTACCATTCATTAGGGAGCTAGGTGCTGCATATATGACAGGGCCATTCCTTTATGTATCTATGTAGGTTGTATGATGAATACCTTCTGGTTCAACATTTATCCATTAAAATTTCCCTTCTAACAACATGTGGTCTAGATCCAAGAGTCAGTATTCAAGCTACCACTTGAGGAAACATTCTACAAATTCCCCTTACGAATTGCTGTTTTTGACCACAACATGTTCTATTTGAGGTGAAAGGAAATTTGCAGCCATATATGACTATTACCACATAACCCAAAGAGAGAAATTCATTCAACCAAGTATTCAGAATCTACATGCAAAAGAATAGACATTCCATAAAAAATGACAAGATATACCCTGGGAAAACCTGCAAAGAGGGAAAAACCCAGCCTCCAAAAGAATCCATCTTCAATGTATTATTCAACAATAAAGATTACAATACATCTACAGAGTGTCCATGAATACCTCTAAACAATTAAGCTCTCTATATGCACTCCATGTGAACAAGCAATGAGATTCATGTAACCACACATCCCAATCTATATTTCAAACCCTCACATGTGCAACTTACAAGAGATGATCTTACAAGCCAACCCCAAACTAGCCAACCTTAAACAATTACTCGTGTTTGTTTATATAGACATTAGGTTCAACAAAACCACCAAGTGGTATTACATAAACCATATGACTAATACCATGAGATTACAAAACCATTTCCCCCCACATTTACTTTTTGGTACTAAGTTTTCCCGATATTAAATATTTTCCCAATGTGCAAACCCACATTAAATATTTATTCCAATGCTACATACAATACACAAAGTTACCCCAAGAATGTCTAACCCATGTGATGCACACATCTCTAGATCCCTTAGGTGCACCACAAATAATAATAATTTTATATTACAACATTATGCAAGGTGAATGACACACCTTTTTCTAACATTCTCCCACTTGTTGTATACATTGCATAAGGGGTAAAAAGTAAACTCAAACATCAAGAGAACAATCCCTATAGCGAACATGTACCATTAAGGAATCAAAGTGCTCCATGTGCTCCATTGAGATACTTGCAACAATAATCAAGGTGACCACCATCGCAAACATGAATCCTTTCATCCTCCATTTTGCCAATGCACAAAAGATAAGATCACATCCAATGAGATGTCACACTAACTATCACATAGAAGCATAAGTCTTGCCTCAAACCATGATATCCAAACACAATACTAAATCCAATGGTAACACATATGCATCAATAGCTATCAAGAAATAATAACAATAGCTGAAATAGCAACCATAACTAGTTGCTAACACATCCAACTAAGTGTACCTTAAAACCAAGGTATATATCATACTAGGTAAACCTCATGCCATCAACATATCCATCCCATTAAATGTAATTACAAACTCCATGTATAAAACTTGTCCATGAAGAACATACACATCGATGAACTCCCATTGCATGGGTAATGTCAAATCTGAAACTGATCAAGGCATCCAAAGATCTGCCAATAGCATCACATAGGAGGTGTAATCAGTATCATGTAGTACCAAGGAGCATCCACAAAGATATGCAAAACCTGCAGATAAATCTGTTGCAATACAACTCTCAGTACTAGTCCCCATAACTCTCCCAAGGTCTCCACCCTCAACAAAAGAAAGAGATCAAGAAGCCTCCATATTGTCACCAAATAAAACAATAACAACCCATGAGCACAAAATAGTGATCACCATAGCTCTACACAAACCTCCAATCCAATGTCATGTGAATACAGACATCTAGGAAGAATTACAAGACCAAAGAGAGAATCTGCAAATCAAAACATGTAGCATGTCCTACACACACCTCTAAATGCTCTGGCTGTGTCTTCTCCTTCATTAAACCCTGAAGAGAAAAGCATTATCCACATCTAACCATAACCAAGATGTATGCCTCTCAAACCAAAGGAAGATCAACCAAATAATATATTTCCAAAAAAAGGGAATAAGTCTAATAACATCTCCTAAACTCCTCATCAGGATGACATCATAAACAAACTCATGTGCACAAGGAGATAAACATGCGAAAAAACCATTCCTTCCAAGGGCTAACAATAATAGGGAGATCTCCTCCCACAACCTAGCAACCAAGCTTTGATACCAAATGAAAGGAAATTTGCAGCCATATAGGACTATTTTCACATAATCCAGAGAGAGAAATTCATACAAACAAGTATTCAAAATCCACATGCAAAAGAATAGACAAACATACTATCAAAGATGACACAAGATATTCCCTGGGAAAACCCTCGAGGGAAAAACCCAGCCTCCAAAAGCCTCCACCCTCAATGTATTATCCAACAATAAAGATTACAAAGATTACAATACATTTGCAGAGTCTCCATGAATATATTTGAAGCATCAATCTCTATGCATGCACTCCATGTGAACAAACAAATGAGAATCATGTATCCACACATCACAATCTATGCTTCAAACCCTTACATGTGTAACCTACAATAGATGCTCACACAAGCCGACCTCAAACCAGCCAACCTTAAACTAGCTAACTTTAAACAACTACTCATGTGCTTACTTTTATAGACATTGGCTTGCACAAAATCACCAAGTGGTATTACAAAACCATGCGACTAATACCATGAGCTTACAAAACCATTTTTCCACACATTTACTTTTTGGTACCAAGTTTTCCCAATATTAAATATTTTTACAATGTGCAAACTTGCTGTAATTTTTTCTGTTCTATTAAGTAAGTAGTATGAGACACATTTCTCCCAAAACTGCAAAAAATAATCTTATAAGATAAAATTATGCAAGTAATCAGGAACAACATAGTCTAAATTAAATTTAGGACACCAACAAAGAACAAATGAGCTACCAGTAATACTAATCTTCCATTTCTCCAATTCACAAAAACATTTAGACACCCCTTAAATCTAAAATGACCTATTGCTAGATACTTTTAGTGAGATGAAGAGCACAAGACCTCAGTGCCAAAGTTCATCCCTTGAGAAAGAATCAAACTTCATTGTCTCCTTGTATAAGTAGGCATGTGTAGATAATCATAATATGAAGTCTTTCTTGGTGAAAAGTGATAAAATTCTCCAAGTGAGTTGATCATTAATTGATAGCGCTAAATGTGGAACACAAGCCATTCATTTGTTAAAAGATGAGGACCTACAATATGTTGGTTGGATTTTACATCGCATGCAATAACTATTTTATCTTTGATACTACATCCAAACTGTAGCAATCCTGTGCAAATCTTATTAGAAAAAGCCATTTTCCATTGTCAACATTTTAGTAAAAGTAATGTGTTAATATAGGATGTTTATCTTCAAACCCTTTTCATTTTCATTTAAGTGTTTTTCTTTTACTACAATCAAAAGCTAGCAAAAAACTACATTCTTTTTTTTTTGTTTTATAGCATTGCAACCTAATGATTAGAGTATATCATACTAAAGGTCCTTGTAGTTAGGAAAAAATGAATGATATGTGTTGGAAATGTTGTCATTGATGTCAAAGTGATGTCAAGAAGGAATTCATTGTTTGAAATTATTACAAATATTGTTATTGATGTCAAGACAGTGAATGAGGTTCAGATTTGTTGATATTATCATGCTGTTTGATGACATTCAGACCATCATAACCTTCAACTGAAAGTAGTACAAAAGGAAGTCAAAATGGAATACAAATTAATATTAAAGCGGCCGATTCCCTTATGTTTGGAAAATAAACACAATACAGATTAATATTAATTAGCACTGAAGATAGTAAAAGACAACGCCTGAATTTTGTTGTAAGTAATTATTCAAGGTGACTCTTAGCCGCCACACTTGGAGTATCGGGAGCTACTTCAAACATAAACAAAAGGGATTAAAGCTTTCGATAAGATGGAGCCCATCCTCACAAAACAGAAATCAAACAAAGAATGACTTCATAAATTGGGAGAAGTATAGGAAAGAAGCTCGATAACCTGTACATTCTGGAGGTTGTGTGTATGTCTTGGAAGAGCTGATAATTGTTGTATCTGTGCAAACATCAGAGGTCTCATTTTGGTAAGCATGGAAGCTGATATTCTCATTATCGTTCTGAACTATTAAGAGTCTGGAAATTTCATAAATTAAGCCAGCAAAATTAAGAGATGAAGTTACACCATACCTGGATGTATAGCGATCACAATTAGAAGAATATACATAGTTTAAGTGTGACTATTGAATATCTAATTTCGAGTCTATCACTCTGAGTGTTATCATTGCCGCTGAATTAAGAAAACGTGGGCCACTTCAAGTATACTGGAGATCATCGGGTAATTGATATTAGAGATTCTTGTGAAAATTGGGCCCTCTGCTGAAGACTTACTCACCCTAGAATATGAATAAACAAGCAGATATATTTCAAGATACGGTGATTACTAATACAACAATTACACATGAAAGCATCGCTATGTTGTTAGAGATTTGTCAAAGATAAAGAACGATTTGTTTCAAATTAAAAAAAAAAACGATGTGTTAAATGACGATCATGAAGAGTAACATTGGTGCCGATCTTGAAGAGTTACGTTGGTTGGTCAAGGACGACCACCTTCAACAGACGTGTTTTTCTGATCAAAACCTATGGACGCATCCAAAACTCTAAAAGACATGTAGTTTCAAATCAGCAATTAGAGAAAAAGTAAAAGGTGTGATGCAAATATGTAAAAGGACAAAGACATGTCTACGTGGCAATCATGGAGTGACGTGCTGGAAAATTAAAGACATCTTTTTAAGTAAAAGATACGCGTCCCTTGAGATTTAAACATACGTCTTTTACTACAAGGATAAAAGTGATTTGTTTCAAAAAGATGCGAAACTGTCAAAAAGACGTGGTTCTTTACCACCTACAGGTGCGACTGGCAGATCTTTGTAAAAGTTTTAAAATAAATCTGAAAAGAAAGATTAAAACTAATATACATATGAAGAGATGTTTTTAACAAAGGTTGTGCCCTTTCTTCAAAGGATGCCAGTTTTTGAATGGAATATATAATTCACATTCATGTTGAGTGTGGTTAAGTGTGTAGTGTGTGTATGGAATTAATGATATATCTTTAGAAACACAATTGGGATTTGAGAGTGCTGTGTGTGGAGTTAAAAAGGGAGAGGAATAAATCAAGAAGACACTCAGATATGTATACAAAAATTTAAGAGGCAGATATAAAAGAGAGATCCATGCAGATATAGAAGAAAATATCATACTGATATAAAATCCATGCAGAGATAAAGGAGAAAATCATGTAGATATTGAAGATAGATTTATGATAAAACTTGTGAAGCAAATATAAATAATTCATGAGCAAATTTATGACAAAGATTTGAGCAGATATTTGTGAAGAACATGTGCAGATCTCTGTGAAGAAATATATCCAGGTCTAAGGACAGATTTCTATGTGTTTCAGGACAGATCCTAAGGCAGATTTATGAGTGCATTGAATGTACTATGATAAAGGATTTATAACAGATTTGTGAAAGAAATAGAAGACGCTACAAACAGATTTGTGGAGGAAATACAATCAGATTTGTAAAGAGAGTGTTTGAGTGGAATTGTCCATCATTCGTTGGAGAAGCAACATTAGAGGTGGAACACTATTCATTCAAATTATAATCTTTGCTAAGTTGGTGCTTGGCAAGGAGGGGTTGGTGCACCTTGTAGGTTGGTAAATACTAAATCAGCATTAGGGGTTGAAGCTCCTTGTAGGTTGGTGCCTACTAAATCAGGATTAAGGGCTGGTGCTCTTTGTAGGTTGGTGCCTACTAAACTACATTTGGTGATTCAAGTAGGTTGGTGCCTACATTCATTGTAAAAGTTTATATAATTCATAAAGTACAATATTTGTACCGTGGTTTTATCCCATACGGGGTTCCACGCAAAATTTTGGTGTCAACTTGTTCATATTTAGATATTCTTGTATAGTTGATTTGAGTTAGAATTTAAAGTTGATAAAGGTTGTTGGTGATAAAAGTTTAAAGTTGTTGAAAAGTTGAAAAGTGAAAGTTTGTTTAGATTTACTGATTCACCCCCACCTCTTAGTAAATCTTTTGTGCTCTTCAATATGTCCATCACATGTTATCTTCTAAAAACAATTCCATAAACTTAAGCATGGTCATATCACAATCTACATAAAGAATCAAGCTTTTGCAAGACATATCAGCAACAACAACTAGTCAAATCAAACCATCCACATATATGCATGTCTCATGGCAAGTGCAATTCATATGGGAAAAAGCTTCATAGCTGGTATGGACAATTCAAACATAACTATGTTGGCTTACCGAAAGTATGGATATGCCCCATCTTCCCAAAACATTCAAAGTTCCTAATACATAACTGTAAAATCAATCAAGTATCTGATATAAGGCTTCTTGAAAGATATTAACACAAATTATCATATTGTTAAAACTTACAACACTTCCTAATAATGGAGTAAGTGGAATGTACAAGAAAAGAATAAACCCAATCTACAAGGGCCCAGACAATGATGTGATGAAGCTGAATTGTGATGAGGCATCCCAAAGGAGTCTAGGGCAGGCCTGTGTTGGAGGGGTATTTAGAAAGTGCTTTGGAGAGTAAATACTCATCTACTATGAGGCCTTACAATGCAGATCCATTAATATGGTGGAGCTGTCTTATGAAAAGGGCTGAAAATCACTAAGGAAAAAGATTGGACAAATGTGATGGTAGAAAGGTACTTCTAACTGGTAATGAATTCTAATCACAAGATGTGGTTACCATTGGGCCATTGGCAGATTCAGAAGGTCTTCAAAGATTGTTGCTTTCTATAGCAATCAATAAAACTTTTATCTTATAGGTACATTAGGTGGGCTGGAAATAGGATGGTAGAGTACTTTTCCAATCTGCAGGTTAAAGTGTATTCCACCAAAAGACAGAACCTAATGAAAGAGCCCTTCCCTAATAAAGTTACTAAAGCAAGATTATGAGAAATTGTAGCACCCCATATCAAGTACTCGGTACTTCATATTATTTTGTTAATTGTAATAATGGATGGACCATCTTAAGCCCTTCAGCCCTGTTCACTCGCCATCTCAAATTTCTCTGACATGAGAGTCCCTCAATTTTAAAGCTTGCCTCTCTTTTATTTCTCCTCATTAATATACAATCGATATTCAAAACCAGACTGCAGCCATGAACAGCCTAAGGCAGGTTTTCTCCACTCTTCAACTGTTTGCTCTATTACCAGGTTCACCAAGAACCCTAGATGAATCCCAACCAGTCTGAGTCAGGCCCAGCCGGCCAAGGTTTGGCCCCAACCTGGCCATTCTGCCTAGGTATATATCAGATTGTAGCCAAGCTGATTGAGCAGGCCAGTCTGCATCCTAGGCAAACTGATAGGGTTCCAAAAAAAGGTGAACATAAAAATTTTATGCAAACCCTTGGCAAACCCACCTGAATGTTATGAAGGTGGCCCAGTCTTCATGAATGCCAGCAATATGCCAGCTATTCTTGAAGAGATGGAGCAATTTAATTGAGAGATTGTGCTGATGTTGAATAAGATTAGGAGGTTGTTAAAGGGATGGCAGGAGAAATTTTATAACAGGACATGTGATATGTTGCACCACATTTAAATTGTGCAGTGATGTTAACAAGTTAGACTAAGGAACAGAAGAGTTGGAGTGGAGCCCTGCACAGTGGGGCAATCAAGAGCATTCTTTTTGGCATGACAGGCTGCATTATTGAGCTAGTACCTCTATCCTAGGCAGGCAGGTCAGGAGCCCCATTTTTGTCCAGCCACAAGATCACTAGTTTTAGAGTTACAGATTTTGAGCTTCAGTACATTTGTGGAAGATTGCATGAGAAATAACTGCAAAGCCTCCTGGTTTACCTTCCTTGTCCTTTTTTATAATTTAAAGTCCCACAATTAGAAGCAAAGACCCCATTTGATATCAGAGGGAGTGATTATGCTGTTTGGAAGATGATCTTTTTCGTAGTCATAGATATATTAAGATGTGTGCAATATGATGTATAGACTTTGAAAAAATTTCCGAAAATGCAGAATTTGATATATTCTTATGAATTCACCATTTTCCAGCGATTGTCTCCCAACAACTGAATTGAGGTTTTTCAGTGATTGTTTCTCATCAACGCCTTCTTAATGTAGATGCTTTCATTGATTTCAATATCTTGTATAATGATTCTCTGAATCCATGAATGCATCTGTGCTAATTCTTTCAGTCTATACCATAACAGTGTTGCCTTCTATTTTTATTTGCTTATCAAAAATATATTAAAGTTTGATGTTGATGAAGACATGCTAGAGTCAGAAGTGCTTAAATTAGTTTCTATATACCATGTCTATTATAACCATTATTGCCGATGTGATTGTCCTTGCAGGTTAATACAGTTTGCCTCCAAACATGGATTGAGTTTTCATGTTTTTAATATAGTCTTAGATGTTGACAGTCCTGCATATGTTCCTGAGAGTCTACTTCAACATGGAAGAACATAATGGATTTATAAGGTTAAAGAATACTGTAGCAAGAATGCTACAATGTGCATGGGAACTAGTAACGTGTAAAACTTAATTTAGGAAAGAAGCATTGAAGGGAAATATGGAACCTGGATGAACATCATGCTAGGAAAAGGTGTATTGTTCACCTTGCATAATGTTGTAATATAAAATTAATATTATTTGTGGTGCACCTAGGGGATCTAGGGATGTGTGCATCACATGGGTTAGACATCCTTGGGGCCACTTTATATGTTTGTATGTAACATTGGGATAAATATTTGTTGTGGTATACCAACAAGGCTACAAGGAAAGCAAAGCATCCTACAATGCTGTTGGATTGATTGATTTTAATAACGTCCACGAGACCAGCCAGTCTATGGGACCCACGAAATGAAACTGAAAGACCACATTAGCCAAGACAACAAAACAATAGCCGACCCCACCGAACTACTTCATGTTGTTTTCCAACTCTTTGCTGATTCTGTTTTTTCTGCTGTGAATTTTGATCAAGTAACTTGCTGTTTTATCAATCTTTTCTTCTTGAAACAAGGCCGCTAAAGACTTGACTTTTAACAAATCTGGATAGAAGTATCGAATGTCCTCGTAAGCCTTACATTCCATAATGAAGTGCCACTCTAACTCCACTAGACCCGAAGAGCAGAAACAACAAATCATATCCTCTCACAGCTCTTTGGGAATTTTCCACCTTCCCGTTTCACATCTCAAACAGTGTGAGCTAGTTCTTAACTGGGCTATTAGCATTTTAGCCTTCCACTTTATATCAGCCCCCATGTAAAATTTTTGCTCATGATCACAAGTAGGGTTAAAAAGAAAAACATAATGTTCACTTTTCCGGCCGAGCTGTTTCGACCACATAATATTTTTAAATTTCTCTTTTATATACTTTTTCATTTCAACTTTTGTGTTTGGACACTCTTGCATATTGATCCCCCATTTTCCCATCCACTTGACATTTTGCTTCATCCACGTACTCTTCCTTCTAGTTAAAGTTTTTTCCACCACAATTTTGGGCCATCGGTGTTCCTTCATATTCTCTATCCTCTGCAAATAGCATAATAAACGAATTATCATTGCCATTTCTATTGGGAAGACACCCGCTTCAGCCAAAACAATCTTATACGTGACTGTACTTTTTATTTTGAAATTGCTTGTGATTAAGTGCTTTTGGAGTCTTTCTATTTGCTTCCACTTCATAACCGAGGTGCTACAACCCCAAACTTCGCAACCATATAAAACCACAGGCGTAACAAGCAGCCCAAATAGCTTCTTCTTTGTTTTCCAATCCCATAACTCAGCTGATCTATATCTGTTTTGGAGCAAGTAAAGAGCTTTCCACCCCCCTTGAATTCTTTTCTTCCTATACATCTCCCAATTGAGATTCTTGCAAAAATCAAAACCCAAATATTTGTATTCACTCATCACCTGCAAAGTGTTTCCCTCAAACTCAAAACCCAAATATTTGTATTCACTCACCACCTGCAAAGTGTTTCCCTCAAACTCAAAATTTATTTTCTTCCAAGCCCTTTTCAACGTAAAAATCATGCCCTTGGTTTTGCTGATGTTGACTTGCATTCCCACATCTTGACAAAAAAGTTCCAAAGCATTTAGATGTTCTTGAAGACTATTTTCAGAATTTGCCATTAAAGTAAGGTTATCCGCATACAGCAGCAACTTGACCACAAAAGTGGCCAAAAGAACACCATCACCTCCCCGCTTGTCCAACCACTCTTCTAATTTGTCTATGTACAGCCCAAACAAAGTGGGGGATAGAGGGCAGCCCTATTTGACACCAATGTCGCTCCCGAAGCACTCGGAAAAACATTCCTTTGTTATGATTTTGGCCCTCACTTGATCATAAAGTCTATGGACAGCAACTCTATATTTTTCCGGAATTCCAAGTTGTTCCATTCTATCCCAAAGTTTGTTTCTAGGTACCGTGTCAAAAGCCTTTTTGAAGTCAACAAAACAACAAAACAACAAAAGACCTCACTACCCTATTTATCCCAAACTTTTTCAACCATGTGCCTGAGAGTAATGCAATGGTCAATAGTAGAATGCTTTGGTCTAAAACCAGCTTGCCCTTTCGCCCTCTTATCCTCCTTCTTAGCCTAACGATTGATTCTTCACTCCACCATGCTCCCAAAGAGCTTCCCAAAAAGAGGGTTAATCATTATAGTACGATAGTTTGATGGATTGTTGACATCCCCACTCTTGTGGAGAGGGATAACAACGCTCGTGGTCCAATTTGCAGGGAAACCATGTTGAATGACCCTATTGAAAATCTTTTTGATATGCGGTGCCAAGAGCTCTAAACCCCACTTCAAATATTCTGCTTGCATCCCATCAATGTCACAAGCCTTGCCAATCGCCAAAGCTTTTATACCACTTTTGATATCCTTTGTGGAGAAAAGTTTATCATTAGAATTAATTGCCGGAGGGTATGTTTTGTCTTGGTCTCTTTCATACAATATTTTTGCATATTCTAACCATTGGATGTCTGTGATGTTATTCTCAGTAGAACCTCGAGCTTGCTGCAATTCTCTCCAAAAACCTCTCGGATTGTGCTTTCCAAGAGAAATTAATTCCCTCCTAACAATCATGTATTCCTCATTTTTTGATCTTACTAATTTTTCATACAGTTTTTTATTTGCTTGCTTGCTTCCCAATATTTTCAAACTCCTTTTAGCCACCTTACACTCTTCGTCATACCATGGATTTGCAGGGAAGCTGTTTTTGGGATCCCTTTTACCCTTGGCTCTTTTGCAAGCTATGAGAGCCTTGTGAATGATTGCCATCAACTTGTCGCTGTTTATTATGCTTCGATTTCTAGTGGGTCCGCCAACATTTTTTATTCCCTTTAACTGTTTTTCAATCATTCTTTTAAGTATGTCCTGATTCTTGTCGATTAGGAGAATTTTGTCTTGAAGGCCACTCCCTTTGCATGGCTGCGGACTAGCTCTTTGCTGAATAGTTTCTCTCATACCAAGCTTAATGTAAATGGGGTTATGATCAGATTTCAGTTCTATAGGACAACTCCCTATTTCCAATTCTATTATCCTTGGAATGATACTTTGAGAACCAATAACATAGTCTACCACACTCTGCCCATTGTGGGTATGACATGTGAAAGCTCCCGAGCTTGGCAAAGTGCTTAGACCGTTACAAATGATTAAATTGTGGAGGCAGCAAAAACCCAACAGATTTACCCCAAAAGATGAAATACCACCTTTTGAGTCTTGAGATACCCTCTGCCAATTTTGTTTTTCTTCTTCCTCTAAAAATAGAGGATTGCTATTTTGCCCCTCTTCCTTACCAAAACAAAGAGTCTGATTATTTGCTATTCTTGCATTAAAGTCCCCAAGTAGGTTAATTTTGCTTGAATCACAATACTTTGCTCTGTCAATTTTTAGTGCTTCATATGGGTCATCTCTATCTAGATTCATTTTCTTGTATGTTTTAGAGCCATAAGGGGCGAAATAACAAGCTACAAACCAAATTAAAGATTCACCATCTGTTATCTTCACCCATATGTATTGGTTAGTTGGGTCTTTCTTTTCTATCTTTATGATTCTCTCACATTCTTTCTTAACCAAGATTGTTACTCCCCCGTGCCCCTTTCCGCTCTTTGTTAGCTCATTCCACATTGAAAATTTATTATAACCTTCAAAATCAGGTATCCTACAACCTTCATGCTCATGTGTTTCCATGAAAGCGATTATATCCTTGCCTTCAGCTATGGGCCCCAACCCAGGCCCCCTCCTCCAAGGGTAGCCTTTACAGTTTCAGCTTACCATTGAGAGGTGATCCTGGGGGCCCCCGCTTTCCTATTTATTATGGTTCGTATTGTCCCTGAATTGGGCTTTCCCCCTAATAACCACACATCTTTTCCTGCTTCTTGCTGTTATAACTTTCTCCCATTCTTTCCTTCTTTCTTCTAGTTGTGCTGGAGTTAAATCCTCATCTATATAAAATGTTGTGCCTTGGAGGAACCTTTTGTTTCTTAAAATTTGGTTCCTATTTTCACCACTTTTCAAGGTTACTCTTATGTTCCTGCTCTTTCCTCCTCCCATGGTTTTACCAATTCTATTTGCTTGGAGGATATGTCCTCCCCATTGAAGCTTACTTAATAGAAAATCCTTTACTACTCTACTAGTGACTTCTCCATCACCGTGCTCCTTCAAATTTGGTTCCTATTTTCACCAGTTTTCAAGGTTACTCTTATGTTCCTGCTCTTTCCTCCTCCCATGGTTTTACCAATTCTATTTGCTTGGAGGATATGTCCTCCCCATTGAAGCTTACTTAAAAGAAAATCCTTTACTACTCTAATAGTGACTTCTCCATCACCGTGCTCCTTCAACCCTTTAATTATTATGTTTGCTGCCCTACTCTGTCTGTCCTTTTCTTCCCACATTTGTTCTTTGATTTGCTTCCTTATGTCCTCCCTTTGCACTGCTGTTGCCTCTTTTGTCATGTGAGCCCACATTTTGACCTCTTCTGACATTCCCATTTGCATGTTTTCCTTGACCCCACTGCTTGCTAGAACTAACTGAGACACTTTTTCATGATGAGAAACTTGATTTACATCTATTTGAACATTGTCTCTAGCTTTAATTTGATTTAATTCAGACTTTAAAGTCAACACTTCCCTCTACCCTGCCTCCAAGCTATGTTGTAGTTTGTTTATTTGATCCTTAAAATATTTATTTTCCTGTGCTAGCTGCTGGTTGGATTCAAAGAGAGCTTGAAACTCGCTATCCTTCACCTGTTCTCTCTCTTCTAATATGACAAACCTCCCTTTTAGAGCCAATAATTCCTTGACATACAGCTTTGAAGACCATGTTAAAGGGGTTGATGTGGGGCTGTATACCTCCTGGCTGTCCTGACTTTCTTCTCCACCTTTCGCAATGGTCTCAAGGTGCTCCTTGGATTGTTGCCCCGAGTCCAACCCCGACCATACTTTTTCCTCTAACTGCTTTTCTTTCCCAACTTCTAGCAGATTTATCTGATCTTTATCCTGAAACTATGTTGTTACATTAGGCTGATTTAGGACCACATCTGATCCTACCAGGGAATTGTAAGTTATTTTGGGGAGAATTGCCACAAATTTTCTGTTTCCCAACCTTTTAAACTTTTTTGCTATTCTAACTTGTCTGCGTTGGAGAATCCTCTTGTACTGTTTAGCATTAACAAAAGTCAGGTTTACCCCTGTGTCTGATTCTTTTGCCTAAATTTGCTTCTGTTTTTGAAACTGCCATAGCAGTGATTCTAGAGCTCTAGTCATGATGAATGAGTGTTTAGTGGAGCTCTCCAGGTTGCAGG
This sequence comes from Sequoia sempervirens, assembly GCA_007258455.2. Taxonomy (NCBI): domain Eukaryota; kingdom Viridiplantae; phylum Streptophyta; class Pinopsida; order Cupressales; family Cupressaceae; genus Sequoia; species Sequoia sempervirens. Next base: position 106,122 of record VDFB02263051.1, read on the forward strand.
GCATGCCATAAGGGATCAGCATGCCTACATTTGCAGCCATTCGGCTCACCCCTAAACCCCCCACTTTTGCCAATAAGCTGCCCCTCTGCTAATGAACTGAATGTGTGTTTGTCTTAACTGTTTTATCGGTGTGTTTTTGCCAGTTTTGATGGAAGACTAAGGTGCAAGTTTGAACAGAAAAAAGAAAGAACATGAAATTTGCCAAAGTTGAATAGAAGACGACAAACCCCAGATAGGGCCCTGAGTTAACCGCAAAAGAAACGAAGGGTTAAACAGATATACTCCTTACCTAAGATTTGTATGCCCCACTTTTGTCTTTGCATTGGCTGGCCCCCACTGTTGACTCCAGACCCGGCCGACAAAGCTCTCGAAAGAAGTCTGTTTCAGACACCTTTTTGTTGCCTCCTCAAACTTTTGGACACGCCGGAATACACCTGGTGAATACGCCGCTGAATACGCCTCTAAATACGCCTGCTGAATACGCCCCCTCAGCTGGATATGCGTGGTCTCTGGTTGAATACGCTGTCTCTGGTGAATCCATGGTCTCTGGTTGAACACCTCCCGAGCTTGGCAAAGTGCTTAGACTGTTACAAATGATTAAATTGTGGAGGCAGCAAAAACCCAACAGATTTACACCAAAAGATGAAATACCACCTTTTGAGTCCTGAGATACCCTTTGCCAACTTTGGTTTTCTTCTTCCTCTAACCATAGAGGATTGCTATTTTGCCCCTCTTCCTTACCAAAACAAAGAGTCTGATTAGATTGTAACTCCACAATTTCATGTGTATGTGTTAACTTTATTCATTTCCTTGATATGTAATGGTGAACACTTGAGTATTTACAATTTAATACAATTGGCAACAATACAGCCAACCTTTCTTGCCAAGATGATGTGATCTTCATCTGTAGTTTGTGCTAATTGTGTTTTTTATTGATTCAGTTCTTGACTAGTTTTTTTGTAAATCTTGTTCTATATTGTTAAGTCTGAATAAATTGTTTTCAACTTTTTTGCAGTTGTTGTTGGAGAAGAATAATGCTATCAATGAAGCTTTTGAAAATGGTATTATTCTCTATCATCCTTATATGGCTATTGCATTATGCTCATCAGGGAACTAATTGCTGAAAGTAGTATGAAAACTGCCTGCTATTGCAGTGGACGTTACTAGAGACTATAAAATTTTTCTTGATATCTTCTAAAAATGCATTGGTGGTTCCTAGGGAAAGCAATCTTTATTCTCAACAACTTCATTTTCTGCAATGACATTTAAACAAAATGAATTTGATTAGTTGAATGGTGTACCTGCCTTGATTAGGTATGCAGTTCTTTCACTGCAATTCCAAGCATAGTGCCTTCATTCCTTACAATCGAAAATGCACCTGAAATTCTATTTTTCAATGATATGTTGTTTTGAATGAATTTTTCTATTTGAACTGTCTATATAATGATCAAGGAGGATCTAGAGATTTGATTATCTCGCAGTATATTGGCCATGCTTTGTGACACATGTTATCTTCCTCACAAGCTTTAGGACCTTTCCTAACTCCCCTTATTCCATGCCATACAACTTGGATAGAGTTAGCCCTGTTATGTGTCACTGTTCAATAGAGTTCCCACAAAACAACAATGGAAATCATACGAACTATCATAAGGTGAGCAATTGTGCTTCTTGTAACTACTATGGCATCTTCATCTTCTACACTTTTCTGATTGTGTATCATAGCCATTCTTGGAACGAGTATTAGTATAGGCATAGACATTTTGCATTATATATCCTATCTTTGGGATCTACGCACAAAGCTTTGCATGATACAACTTTGTAAATATGGATCTAGCATGGTGTCATATTGCTCATGTATTCTCTGTTGAAGCACTCTGATTTGTTATCTGCATTCTATCATTCTTTAACTCGCTTCTGTTCATGATACATTTGAATTTGTTTGAGTGCATCATTGCTTGAGCATCTGGGCGCCAAATTATGTAAACATTGTTTTTTCCTCGAGTACATATAACTGCAATAAGAGAATCTAAAATTTGGCCATAAAATCTCTAAGAGTGAAAATTGGATTTTCATAATTAGATTGTATGCTTTTTAACATGGTGCTTAAATATCATGATAATCATCATCAAATCTAGCTTCAATTCCTAATGCGGACATATTAGAGATCTCATTTTATTCACATGTTTATTTACACCATCACCTGCCGTTTTGAAACCAAAATATGGTTAAAACGAGTGCTTTAGGGAAATCTAATATAGCAAAAAATATGGCAATTCTTGTGCATTTATTGATTACCAAACTTGCATGTTTTCAATTAAATCTAAATTATATAACTGCATGTTGTATTTACAGCAGGAAGAAGAATGTGAGAAACAATCTATGGTAAAAATAAAACTTGAATATGAGCACAAAGAACCTTTATCTTGAAATGCTTGATCTGAGCAATTAAGACATTATACTACTTTAGGTTATATTTTAAACACAGACCAATTGGTTGATCCATATGCTATATCTGTACATGGATAGATACTTTAGAAAACTTCTTTGACACTAGAGGAAACTGGAATGATTCCTCAAAAGTACTTAATGATCGACTGCATCTTTTGCTAAGACCAATGCAATTCCAAAAGAATTCTGGAGACGTAAACCAAATTTTCCAAATGGATATGCAATAAATGGAGAAAGAATCCAGATGGGAAGGTGCCCAAGGTGTGCATTTAGAAATAATGGGGAAAACATTCATTACTGATTTCATTGAATATAATGACAGTGATATTTTTCCTGGATATCTGTTTCTTACAAAATATGAGCCATTTATCCTCAAAAAGAACCAAGTATCCCTAAAAGACATGAAGATGCACAAATCCACATTCTTCTCTTAAAGATTGTTAACTGTAGATTTGAGGGTTAAAAGGGGAAATATAGTAAAACTAAAGAATGGATAAAAGAAGTAAAAGATTTTCAAGAAGAAAATAATCTATTTTCTAGTATTAAAGAAAAAATTGAAAAAGAATGTTGCAATATGAATCCTCTACATTTCTGGAATCCTAATCAGGAAGAATGTGAAATTCAAATCAAACCAAAATGTCAATCAGTAATTCCCTGTGAACCAACATATCTCACGAGTCCCATTGAGGTAAAAGAAATGGATGAACATCTTGGAAAATAATTAACAGGAAATTTTATCAGGCGTAGTAAAAATCCATTTGCATGCCGTACATTTCTGGTAAATAAAAGAGGTCAAAGAGAGAGGAAAAAAGGTCTGCATTAACTATAAACTTCTCAACGACATAATTCTTCCAGTTAATTATCCTATTCCTTTCAGTACAGATTTAATTAGAAGAGCTGCTAATAAAAAGATTTAATAATTAGAATTTGTATAGCATATGATCAATCAGGTTAGGATAAGGTGCCATCAACGTTGCAAATGCTATGCCATTGTATTATTGTCCACATTATATGTTTTAGATACGTTCAAAGGAAGCTGTTAAGGGGTAATTGTAAATTAATTATTCCTTGTGTACATAATCTCCTATCCCCTCGTGTGGATGCCTAGGAAGGGGGTGATAACAGACAAAATGATAAAGTAAAAGGTGATTGTTGAACTTCCCAAGTTTGGCACCTAGGAAAGAGAGTTAAATGAGGGAAATTTGAATGTTGTTTCACATTCCAAAGAGGGAAAACCAATGGACAAGGCATGGAGAATTTAAGAGGCAAATTTTGGCACCCATTTTGGGCCTATAAGGCTTGTCTGCAACTCTATATATTGGGGTTCTTGGATGGTGTATGGATATAGTGTTTGTACAAGTACACAATAGGTACTAGAATTGGGAGTAGAAGGAAGATTGTTGTATATGTCTCTTGTATTTGAAGATCAATACAATCTTGGCCTCTTTCCTGTGGATTTTTTTTCCCTCAAAGGGTTTCTCCATTTAATTCCTGTGTTATGTGTTGAATTTATGTGGTTTGCTGATTTTTATATGGCTGATTTTTGTCATAACCTCAATAAATGGTATTCTGCAGTTAAGCTCTTTTGGATGAATGGTTTTTCATGTTCCTAAGGTTTTAATTTCAGATTTTCATTTGTGGTGTTCACCTTTATTCCTAACAATTCATTCATATAAAAGATGACCAATGATGTCAATTCAGTGGACACTCCTACAAAAGTTGGCTTCAATCCAATTTACTTGCTTTAGTTTTTCTTTATGTACTTGGATTTTACATTATCAATCCATTTTCCATACTTGATAACAATTATCCAATGAAGTGCTCAACCATGCCATGGTGTCACAGTTGTATACAACATGAACCATTCTCTGTGCAGTCTCGTAGTTTTCACATGTAAAAGAGAAAGATTGCAGTAGAAAGAGCAATGATTAATTCATGATAATTTGTTTTCTAAATTGAAAGTAATTGATAAACTTGAAAGTGGATATCTAGCCGAAAGTGGATACCTAGCGACCTTCTCCAACAACCTTCTGGACTCTGCTGGCTATTTGTCCATTTTTTGACAGAAAACAATTTATGAGAAGAAAGTGTTTGCGGTAATTGCAAGATTGAAATATTCCAAAAGAATTTCTAACATGGAAAGTTATATCATGAACCTGTTGCATTCCTACCAGCTATGTCACAGAATTCGCCGAATTTTTGCCTTGAAATTCGGAATTCGGCGAATTTTAAAAAAACCAATGAAATTCGTCAAAATTCGTTGAAATTCGTTAAAATTCGTAAAACGTTGAATTTATTAAAAAAAAAATCTTAAAAGGTATTTTCGTTTAGGGTTTCAGGTGAATATTTTTATAAAGACTAGAGAATATCGCGTCCATTTCCGGCGAAGTTTTTCAGTCTAAAAAACGCGGAACAGGAAGGTTTTCAGTTTCGAAGCTCTCCAAGGTCGACTGAAAGGCGTTTTTTTGCAAATCGTGTTCTTTTCTGCAAATCGCGTCCTCCAGTTTGAAGCTCGTTTCTTCTATTTCTGCAAATCGTGTCCTCCAGTTTGAAGCCGCCGCCTCCAGTTTCGGGTTTCAAATCTTTTGAAGTCTTCTTTGCAACTGCAATTTGCAAGTCGAAGGTAGGCGATTTTTATTTTTTTGTTTCAGATCTCCATGATTTATTTTTTGACGAAAAATTTAGGGTTTTTCTTAGATTTTCATAATTTTATTTAATATTGTATTATTTATTTATGTTTGCTTTCTTAATTTTTATTTTATTAAAATTAGATTTAATATTAGGGTTTGATTATTTTATTAATATTAATTATTAGATATTCATATAATATTTATATAGTTTTTATTATTTTATTAATATTAGATTTAATTCTGTGTTTATTCAGTTAGATTTAAATTAATTTTTTTAATATTTTTAATATTTTATATATATTAACTTATTAAATATTTAATATTTAATAAAATGTGGAATATTAAATATTTTATTATTTTATTTGTATTAAATTTATATTTAATATATGGAAATTTAACATTATCTCAATTTTAGTATTCAGTTTTTAAAAATTACAATAAAAAGTTAATATATATTTATTTTATGTTGTTAGTTTTAATAATTAAAATTAAAATAAAAAATTACTATATTCTTTACAAAATTACAAGTGTACATGACAATTTTTTTCATTATTTGTCTGCTCACCTACATGCTGCAGCTGTATGCAGTCATAGAATTTTATGTACGCAGTCATAGTTGTATGATGAATATTGTCTGGCATTTGCATTTATACGATTACATCATTTTCATTTGTATTATAAAACTAAAATTCATATTTTGTCTTTTAAACATACAGATTGTTACTTTATGGCTCCCAAGAAATCAACTGCCGAGGCATGGAAATATGTCACTCGCAATGGTACAAGTCTCACATGCAACAAGTGTTACAAACCTTTTACTGGAGGTTTGACAAGGGCAATGGACCATTTACTTGGTATTTCAGGGGGTGCAGGAGGAGGTGTTGAAGCATGTCCAAACGTTACCCCAGAAATGAGAGCTGCTTTAGAGAAAGAACAGTCCTCTTCAATTGTAGGAAAGATGAAGAATGCACAAAAAAAGCAAAGAATAGAAGAGGAAATGGCTCAGTCTAGACACACAGCATCTATCATGTCTTCCTCTTCCACCTTACCTAGGCATGTGGGTAAATCAAAAGAGAGTGGAACCTTGAACAGTTTTTGGAAACCAGTAGAGAAACAACAGGTGGATGATGCCTTAGCTGATTTGTTTTACTCGAGTGCAATTCCATTCAATGTTGCAAGGAATCCGCATTTTCGTAATGCAATTCAGAAAGTTGCAGAGTTTGGCAAAGGGTACACACCCCCAACTTCAGAAGCTTTTAGGACAACTCTTTTGCAGAGGTCAAAAGATAGAGTGATGAGAAATTAGTTGATGTCAAAGCCTCTTGGAATGAAACAGGTTGCACTATATTGAGTGATGGATGGTCAGATATATGTCAAAGGCCATTGATTAATGTTTTGGTGTCTTCTCCTGATGGTGTTGTGTTTTTGAAAGTGATTGACACCATGAACCGCAAAAAAACTTCTGAGTATATTTTCCAAATATTAGAGGAAGCCATTCTTGAAGTAGGGGTGGAAAATGTGGTTCAAGTTGTAACTGATAGTGCAGCAAATTGTGTGGGAGCTGGGAAACTGATTACAGAGAAGTACCCAAGAATATATTGGAGCCCATGTGCAACACATTGTCTCGATTTGCTGCTTCATGACTTGGCTAAATTCCCATGGGTACATGAAGCTATTCATAGAGGGAGAGCAATTGCAAATTTCATACGGAATCATCGTCTCACATTGAGTCTTTATAGGCAGCATGCATCCAAGGAGTTGTTGAGGCCTTGTGAAACAAGATTTGCATCATTTTATATCACTTTGAAAAGAGTGGTTGAAGAAAAAGCAGCTTTGAGGGCTGTTATTTGTTCCAATCAGTGGGAAAATTCTGTGCTTTCAAAAGGTCCTAAGGGGAAGAACATAGAGCAAATTATTCTAAATAGCAATTTTTGGGAAAGTGCAGCAAAAGTTTTGATTATATGTGAACCAATTGTTGACGTGCTTCGTATGGTTGATGGTGACACTCCTTGCCTTGGCATGCTTTATGAAAGCATGGACCGTTGTAAGGAATCTATTCAAAAAGCACTAAACAATGTAGAAGCAGAATACATGGAGATATGGGAGACAGTTGATTGTAGATGGAAAATGATGCACACACCTTTACATGCAGCAGCTTGTTTTTTAGAGCCTAAGTTGTTTTCTATTAATAGAAAAGGTGATTCTGAAATTATGGGAGGGCTTTTTGAAGCCATTCAAAAGCATGCATCAAATGCAACAATTTCAGCACTAATCAGAGATCAATGTTGGGAATACAAGAAAGGAGAAGGGATGTTTGGAATGGCAGCAGCCAAATATGACTTGGCACGTATACCTGGATATAGATGGTGGTTGGACTATGGAGGACAAACTCCTGAGCTACAAGAGTTTGCTGTTCGCATTTTGAGTCAGGGAGCAAGTTCATCGGCTTGTGAGAGGAACTGGAGTTGCTTTGAACACATCCATTCCAAAAAAAGGAATAAATTGTTGTCTGGAAAGTTGGGAGATCTTGTCTATGTTCGCAGCAATTTAAAATTATTCATGAACAAAGCAGCAAAGAACTCTTCCTCACAAGAAATTTTTGAAGACATAGCAATGCAAGTTGCAGATGAGCCTGACTTTCTAGATGATGAATTGAGCAGTGATACAGATGATGATGATTTAGCATCGCAGCCAAGTGCTCTTGATGACTTGGAGCTTTTTTGAAGTTCTAAAGTCTTGGTTGTTATTGTACCTTTTTGACAAAAGAACATATTCGCAAATGTGATTTCACATGTTTCTTATGGTTTATATTTTATAAATGTGTCATCTTTTTGTAATGATTTCAAATCTATTTATCAATGTTAAACTATTTAAACAATTTTATGGATATATTACTTATATTTATTAAAAAAAAAAAAAAAATTTACATAAGGCGAATTTGATCCGAATTTTATACTTTTCAAAATTTTTCCTCGCCGAATTTCATCCGAATTTCATTGTTGCCGAATTCGAATTCGAATTCGAATCTTGTGACATAGCCTACCAGGGTTGGGTATATGTAATTCAATTTTAGAAACTTCCTAGTAGAGAGAATCTGCTGAAGGCAAAGATCCCTTCTAATTAGCATCTCACACAAGCTTTTGTATTTAAATAACCATTCTTATATCATTTAAAAAATGCGGATAACTAAAGATGTTTATAGTGTAAACTCACTAAAGTTTTGAAGTACAATATTTATTGGGTTGATCCAATAAGCAAAAGGTGTGATGAACAAGTGCCTCAAGTTGAGGAGGAAGCATATATGGACACTGCTCTCTAAATGCACATATTGTGTATGTAAGACCAACAAGGTCTTGGTGTTAGTAGCTCATTGGGGTGTAGTTGAGATGCCTAACATATGAATTCATCATCAGACCGGTATGCCTGGGATGTGGAAAGGATTGGTGCAGGTCAGGGATGGTATGTGACTACTTTGAAATGCATCTGGTTGGACTTGCAGACCCAAAACGTACCTAGAAAAGAAAGAATGATGAGTTTTGTTGGTTGTGCAGGCAGAGAACAAGCGTTTGCCTGCTGGTGAACTTGTCACAGAGTGGCAAACTATTTACTACTAAAGTGGTGAACAATATATGGTAACGTGGCAAACATTTTCTGTGCGAGCAGTGAGTTGGTTTTTGAAATGCCAAATGTTTTCTCTTCATTTGGTGATTGATATTTTGTTTTCTTATCTCGGGGAAGTTGAAAGGAGTTCTTATAGGCCTTCTTCATGTCTTGGAAGGGTTAACACCTTGATTAATGATCGGTAGAGCCATTCTGGAGTGTGTAGTTGATTTCTACAAGTCTGTTTTTTAACAAGGAAGTATAGGAGTGGATAATGCAGAGCTCTTACGTGGTATTGGAGCTTGTTGAGATTGAGTTGGCCTTAGTAAACTCATTTTACTTCCGTATTACATAGTGGACTGGAAGTAATTGATTCCTAGACTGGATTTTTGACCCAAACTGGGTTTTGTCCAGGGCAATATGTGTCATACCAGATTTAAACTTGTTTTGTGTTTAGTTTCTGCAATTGTCCATGTTTAGATCTCTGATATTTTATCTTATACATGCCATTTGAATGCTGAAGTTCATTGCATATGGTAGTTTGCTTTATTAAGGTGTGTTAGGATGCCTGAGCATTGTAAATCCGTTTGTTAATGACTCTGTGTGTGGCATAGCCACTCCAGTTTATGGATTAGCTGGTGACTGTAGAAAAATAGAGGAGGAAATACTCACACATTGATGTTGTGCTTTCTATCATTCTATGTGGGTGGTAATTCTCTACAATTGAAATCTTGTAAAGAATAATTGTTTTCTAACTATTGTAATCAGCTGTTAACATTGGCTGGAGAAGTCACATACCTTTTATGACAAGATTTAAAATCTTTATTCATCCTGCCTGCTCATTTTTCCAATTAAATTTCTATTTGCTTTGTTAGTGTTCCCATTCCATGATCATATATCTTTGAAAGACTTAAACCTTTGGTTATTTTGTAAGAAATTTGGTCACTCATCCTTCATAACCATTCTTTTTGATTTATATTTTGTTTTGTTATTTGTATGTATGGCCAAAGGAAAATAAGGTGTAACGTAGTATTTAGATTACTCTAGATCCATGCCTCTCTTAACAGGTTATTGTACTTGATTGTGATTTTGCAAAGTTTGGATGGTGCTTTTAGATTTTTACCAATAAGAAACACTTCTTTCTTTACATGCAAAAGAGAGAAATCGAACCCATGCCTCTTTTCATATCTTCAAAATTCAAATTGCATCATGATGAGGGGTATCATACTCGTTGTGATATTTACTTTGTGTCTTATTCATTTATTGTGATGTTTCCAACTGTCAATTTTGTCAATTTTCTGGTTTTTTGAAAGAAAACACAAACTGGAACAGAAAATCAAAATGAAATTAATTACTGGAAACTTGTTGTCAAACCTTTGTTGGCTGGGAAACAACTTCAGTTTCACAGTTTCACCTCTTATATGCGATTACACTAAGATCTGAGTAGTCAATGGTCACAAACTTCCAATATAATTGTTGATATGACTGAAAATAAATGAATTAACTCTCAAATGCCAACAAACATTCAAGAACGGAATCCTAGGGTATTAAACTTGCATGTATCTGAAATATACACCAATTTACCACCTTGATCATAAATTGCTTACAAAATGCCTTTATTAGATTTGCAAAATTCTGGAGCAACTTACCATGATTGATATGCACAATTTTCAGATTTGCAATAATTGAATGTGACCATAAATAATTAATGTACTGCTGTAGGAGCCCTGTATGGTGAATATTAGGCAAGTTTTGTTTTGCCAAACTTGACTGTAGAAGTGTTGTAGCACTAACAATGTTGAGGCAAATGACCTAGAGAGGTTGTGGCAGCTGGATATGGTCAATTAGAGGCTGCATTCCAAAATGTCAATAACAGTCAATAAAATGTTTGTAAGTAGCAAAAGATGTTGATGCTGCTTGCCCAAATGTTGTTGTAACCTCCTCCAATGCTGGTACGCCCAAATATGGTCTAGAAACTGATAGAAGCAGAAATAGGTAGGGCAGATCTGCCATCCCAAGCAATGGTGTTGCATAGGAAAGTGGTTGGAAATGTTGTTGTGACAATAAATGACGACAAATCCTCTCGGGAAACCCTCCAAAGTGATAGCGCTGTCACTAGATCTTCAAAATGTGCAACACATGATGATGAATTTGCCTCCTCAATGTTGGTGTACTCAAGTTGGTGGCAGTATATGCTGGTTGCTCCACTAATGATAAAGGATTATTCTCCCAAATTGCTGATTTCACTGTTACCACATGACATGACACTATAGGAGCAACATGTAAAATTGAAACTTGGCAAAAAATGCTGATTTCACTATAGCAACATTTTAGCAGCAACAAAATGTATCCAAAACCCTCAAAACTTTGAAGTCTGCAATGAATCTCTATTCATGAACCTTCAAATCTCAAAGTAATCTAGTCAATACACATGCAACTCTTAGATGGAATTGCCAATGTTGAAGATGAGGGTTTTCATCTCCAAATCCAATTGTGAAAATCCTAGAGGATTTTTGTCTTCAAAAGTGAATTTGAACACAAAACTCAAATTCCAAAAATTGAATGGCAAAACAATGACAAAACTTGATGATCCAATTGAAGCCAAGCACCCTCCTTTTGTAGTGCTCCAATCGGGCCCATGGGACCAATTTCTTTAAGTATTCATAAATACTATGAATACTTTTTTAGTTTATTTTGTTTTAAGTATTTAAAAATACTTTTTATTATATTAGTGTTAAAAAACAATTTATTTTTAATAATAATATTATTATGCTGCCCTTTAAATTAAGAATTATTGGGCCCAACTTAAAATAATATTAAAAATCATTTCCCTTACTTTACCTTTTAGCCTATGGGAAAAGGGGATAGGCTAGAGGTCTTCTTTGTGTTCTATTGCCAAAAATGGGACATTCCATTTATATACAAAATGGGTACATGTTATCTACTCTGTTTTATCCTTGAGAATTTTGCTTATATCATGTGCAAAATAGAATTCTAACAAAGCTTTAATTTCTTTTTTTAATATTCAAGGATAATTATTACCTTGATTATTTAAGAGTTCAACATCTTGGTAAATAGACATATTTGTAACAAAGAACAACAAATGGATCTTCACTAATGAGATGATAGAAAGCACATTGGTGTCTACTTTTGTCCTTATTTTGGATATCTTCGTTTGGTGGCTTATTGATAATGGTATAATGTTTGTAAAAGAAAGAGTTAGTCAATATAATTGATTTTATTCTTGTATTTTTTCCTAATTACATTTGGATGCATTAAAAAGTTAGTAGTTTGCATAGATCCAATGATTTATTTTAAAATAATCTTTTTGCTTTTCCAAGGTAAAAGTAAATCAGGAAATGAAGAACATCAAAAATTTGGTTTCACACAAATGGATGCAGCTTGGGCAAGAATAGAGACATTGTACACAAGGTAAAATTTTACTGATTTCTCAGTGTTGGTTATATACTTAATGTTGCAAATTTTTGAATTACAAGTGATAATATATATGTCTGTGTGTGTTTTAAATGTATATTAATTAAGAAAAAGGGATTTTTCTTGGATTAGTTTGTGATCAGGTGCATGCTATAACAAATGTAAACACAATAATTTAAAATGTTATAATAAGTAAGCATAAATAAGTGAATATATTAATGTGGGTGTCTTTATTTATGTACCCCATGTCACTACAATTCATTGTGTGATTATGAATCTACACTTATAGAATTTAATATACACTCTAAAAAATGGATTTAATTGCAGTGCATAGACTTTACAGGGACCAATCACTTGGTGGTTAGTTATTACTCATTAGCACTTACTCTCATGAATAGGATCAAGAGAATATGTTAAGGGTTGGTGGATCAACAACATGGTTCAATAATTGATGGGTAGCTCTGTCATGTTGCCTCATTCTTGTATAAGAAATGATTTTGTGGCTTAACAACATGACATAATACCATAGTTGTAGATGTATGTGTGTATCTATCACTCCTAGTGCGTAGTAAAGACTTTACACAGGTATCGCTCTTCAGTCTCTCACGATCATACAATAGTTCCAATCTACTGGAAATTACTTGGATATATGACTAAAATAGTGAATGCTCGCCAGTAGTTCAAGGCAATCCATCAGGCTCGCGAATCACTAGTATCTCTTGATGCCTCATGAATGCTTGCTTTCCTGAGTATCCGTGCACTAGTGGATGTATGAGATTGGAATTTATGGCAAAGAGCCAATAGGCTCCGCTAGCCAATCGCCAATTGATTGCCACTCACTGAATGATCTTCTATTTGTGGTGACTCTCGTGAATATTCAAACTTGCCTTATCGAATCTCTTCGTTATGTGTTCACTCGGTCCTTTGGGTGCCATTGGTCCTTAAGTGATGCTCTTGTGAATGGTCTCAAGATGCTCAGGATGAGCTCGTGTCAATATTAGGCGGTTTCCTTCTATCTCATGCGGCAAGACACTGTGCAATGTCCCCATTTTAGCTCTATGCTCTTCATTTGAATTTAGCCTATTTCCGGAAATCCGTAGGCTAAGTTGAAGCAGAAAATTAGGGTTTCCTCTTTCAGATCCTTTTTCGAGGGTTTCCTCTTTTAGATACTGCTCAGTTGGCGTTCAGAGGATGTTGTGCAGACTTACTATTTATAGCAGTTCGCTATTTTTAGCAAGTCTATCTTTTATCAGTATTTGTTTAGCAACAGTTCAATCCTTTGCAGTTCGGTTGTTCAGTTTGGCTTTCTGATGGTTTTGAAGCGAACTTACTATTTTTGGCATTGGCTATTTTTAGTAAGTCTAATTTTGGCAGTGGCATCATTAGCAACATCAGCTTAGGTCATCATTCTATTTCTGCCAAAATCAGTTTTGGCGTTGGTTTTGGCTTTGGCTTCTATCTCTCCTTTGGACTAAGTTTCAACACTTAGTCAATTTTTTGTATTTTGAGTTTGTACCCCATGCCTAGTCATTAAACTTCAAGTTATTTTTAAATGGGGTCATGAAGGGGGGACACCTCATTTAAGCTCATTAATGTTTAAATATCTCCTCAAATGTGGGATGACTTGGGAAAGGAATACTAAGAGTTTTAATATTTTAAAAATGCTTTTGAGGTGGATGTCCCTTGGAGAAATTGAAGAGTTTCTTGATTGGAGTTATAGGTTGCTTCATTTGCCCAATTGAAGATTATATATTGAGGCTTTGAGAAGAGTTCTTTATCTTTGGAAAATTATATCGAAATGCTGCTGGTTTGAATTTAGAACCCGAATAAGGGGAAGCTTAGCAATTTTACTCCATTCTTTGGGCCTGAAACTATGGTTCCCTAGATGGTGGATTGAGAGTGTGTTTCATTCAGAAGTGCATATTGTGCGTCAAGTTGAAGATTTTGGTAATAATTTCTAGTTTTGTACTTGCTGGTTCAAGCATGGCTGAAACGAGTTTTCATTTACAGCTTTTGAAGTGATTTTAATTTGCATATGGGTATTTGCTTCAATCATTTCCTATACTGTTGGCGGTCATTCTTGTGCATTTGCAGATTTTATTTTGGAGTCTCTAATTTCTTAGAGAGGTTGCCCTCTCCTAGGACCGTACTAACTTCTTGTGTTGGTTTTGGTGTCTTATGCCAACCATTAATCAATATTTTAGCATTAATGTACTCTTGGGTGAAGGGTGCCATATCCTAGAGGGTTTATTTGTGTTTTGATGATGCTTAAGTTTGCTGGTCTGCATATTGGTTGCTGGTTTTACATATATCAGACTCAACATTCCCATGTTATGCACTATTTCTTAGGTGATTATGCTTCTAGTGCTATGCGCATTCGATTTGGATGAGATAGGAGCTCTTTGGGTGGAGAGTTGAACAGATGAGTGGAGATTACTTGCTGGTCTGAACATTTAGTTTGCTGGTTCTGTAAATCAGACCTGGTAATTCCCTTCTCTTGCTATGTTTTCTTGGATTTTCTACTCAAATTTGTAATTGGGAATGTAGTATAAACATTGCAGAAGTTTGGAGCAGATTTGCTATTGCAGATTCATTGTAACAAACATTTTGTACTAGCAGATACTTAGCATTGTAAGGCTGAAACAGTAGTAGTATTTAGTCATTTATATTTCTGCAACTACTTTGTGATTTAACTCAAACATTTGTAACCCTTGGATGGTTTACCGCTAGTGTGGAAAAAGAACTTGTTAATCTCTTTTTTGTACCCACTGAAAAGTGGTGAATTCCCACTCACGAGTGGATGCCCGCCATAGCGAATGAATTAGTTTGTTTTGTAATCTCTTCCCCCCACTGAATCAGTGGAAGTGCGGAAATCTTTCATGGCTGGTTCACCGCCTAACTCCATTCAATTGTAATTTCATTTCAGTTATTGTTTAGTTTTCTCCGCCATATGACAACACCTCTCCTTCTTTGGGATTGAGTGTGCATTCTTGGCGTTGAGATCATTTGAAATTGGTTTTCAATTTTGGAGCTAACGCTAATCATTGGCGTAGTGTTGGTTTGTGTTGTGAAATTTCCAAGAAAAAACTAAGGGGCATATTTCATATTGGCGACCAAGGGTGAGAGTGTATATGTGCTAAGTAAATCCTTGATCCAACTTGAGATGCAGCGACTGATATCAAGCTGTGGAATATGTGAAGAATGGAATTCACGAGTTGCCAGCGTGGGGGGTGTTGTCCCACCTGGTCGACTAACAGGGGGCTACATCCTTGAAAGCCCAAAAGCTATGATCCAAATCCAAATCGTGATGCCAACCTCCAACCTTGAAACCAATATAAATACACTCCAATCGAATGCCTTCCCAAATGGGTAGGCTCAGAATATAGGTGCAGACCTTAATTTAAATATTAGTTTTAATAATTTAAATTTAATATTTATTATTATTTAATATAAATTAAATGTGTATTTAATTTATCTAGAGTCAAAGCAACTCTATTATTCTTTCCAAGATTTGAATTGTGTCCCATATGCTGTGAATCATCATAATCACATGATGCATTTATGTCCATACCTTGAATTTGGGTTGATGTTTCTTGCACCTTACTCTCTTTTTCATTGATGTGTCCTCTTGTTTGATAGCTTGAAACTTTGATCCTTCTTTCTATTCAACTTCAGTGTCTTCAAGGGGCTCAATCAATTCTACGACTTCCTCCTTTTGTACATTTGGCTCAAGTTCCATCACTTTGGGCTCGTCTTGTTTCAAAAGTGATTCTTTTGGCTCCGACACTTTAATCCTTTCCTTGGTAGTTTCTAAGTCTTCCTCCTCTTTCTTCTTTCATCTTATGTAGTCATATAGTCCTCTTTTGTGGGAGTAGTAGGACTCCTGTCCTCTCAAGTACACATCAAGGGGAATACAAGCCTTTGCATGATTAGACAAGCTTTGGTATTGGCCCAAAATTTCGGAGGCTTCAGTCTCATACTGCTCTTGAACAAGATCTATATCCTTTATTTGAGGTTGGAGCTTCAATTGCCAATCCATGCTCTTTCATCGAATTCTTTCCACAAATGGATCCATAGGCTGGCAGGATCAAGGCTTTGATACCACTGTAAGGTGTTGGCCCAAATTTGACTCGCAACAATCAAGGAAATGCAACGGATAATCAATTAACCCAAACACATAGTCGTAAATAATAATAGAGATGGTTTGATAAACAAATTTGCAAAGAATGTGTACATAGTCTAAAAACTAATTTGTATGATTGTTGAGTTAATTGCAACATTCATCCAAAAATATACCAATTCCAAAATGATCCACAGTGATGAACAACATGACATAATACCACAGATGTAGATGTATGTGTGTATCTATCACTCCTAGTGCGTAGTAAAGACTTTAGACAGGTATCGCTCTTCAGTCCCTCATGATTATATGACAGTTCCAATGTATTGGAAATTACTCGGATATATGACTGAAATAGATGATGCTCATTGGTAGTTCGAGGCAATCCATTAGGCTCTCGAATCACCAGTATCTCTCAATGCCTCGTGAATGACTGCTTTCCTGAGTATCTGCACACTAGTGGATGTATGAGATCGAAATTGATGGCAAAGAGCCGATAGGCTCCGCTAGCCAATTGCCAATCGATTGCCGCCCACCGAATGATCTTCTATTCATGGTGACTCCCGTGAATATTCAGACTTGCCTTATCGAATCTCTCCACTATGGGTTCACTCGGTCCTTTGGGTGCTGCTGGTCTTGAAGCGATGCTCCTATGAATGGTTTCAAGATGCTCGGGATGTGCTCGGGTCAATATGAGGTGGTTCCCTTCTATTTGATGCAGCAAGATATTGGTGGCCAAGGATGAGAGTGTATATGTGGCGAGTAAATCCCTGCGAAGATGCGGCGATTGATATCAAGCTGTGGAATATGCGAAGAATGGAATTCACGAGTTGCCAGCGTGGGGGTGTCATCCCACCTGGTTGACTGGTAGGGGGCTACATCCTTGAAAGCCTAGAAGCTACGCTCCAAATTGAAATCGTGATGCCAATCTCCAACCTTGAAACCAATATAAATACACTTCAATTGAATGCCTTCGCAAATGGGTTGGCTCAAAATATAGGTCCAAACCTTAATTTAAATATAATTTTTAATAATTTAAATTTAATATTTATTAATATTTAATATAATTTAAATGTGTATTTAATTTATCTAGAGTTAAGAAACTCTATTATTCCCGCCAAGATTTGAATTGGGTTCCAATTAAAATTGGGGACATGACAAGGGTGAAGAGATTGTGTGAGCCAATGAAGTAATGTAGAGGATTTCACACTTATATTTCAGAAGATAAGAGATGTCATCATGAAATAATTATTTGTTGAATATGAATTTCAGTAGAAGAGCTAGATATTAGTATGATTTTGTAGTTCTGCATTCTAAGAATGCCCTTTGATGATCTCTGGAAGAAAACTATGCTTTGTCTGAAAATATGATGCTAGGTGAATGGGATTTTTGTACATTCAACCTCCTATTCTGCTAGAGTACCTAATTACTTTGGTCTTTCATTGAGACTGTGAAGCTATATTACAGATTGAATCTAGCAGCCTTTTAAAGTGCCACAAATAATTTCTATCTTCTAGGCACTGGCTGTGCATTTGTTTGTGTGCAGTTTGCAGAAGGAATACATTGCACTCCTGGGCAATAGTCATCATGGAAGATGAAGATTAAATTATTAATGACTGGTGTGAGAATCAGAGGATACTTGTATAAAAGATCATAAGTAAAGGGGTAGATACTATTGCCATAATACTTAGAATTTTTTATGAAATAAATTGCTTTTTTAAGTTTTGATATTTCTTGACATAAGATATTGTAGATATTGCAAACTGCAAGGCTGGTTTATGTTACTGTACAGACATTATTTACAATGCTATATTTAAGAAGGTGCAAATTGAGAACGAGAGAACAATATTTGTCTTAGTACCTGAGCAGATACCTAAATTCCCTCCTTTGTAGAAAACTGTGTCTACTGTGGCCTATGAGCAATATTGCATGAGCATCAATCGAGAAATATTTCCTTTCAATTGGTTTTATTTTGCAGTTGTTTTCAGTCATTTTGGTGTGCCACAATTTGATTTTGCAGTTGTTTTCAGTCAGTTTGGTGTGCCAGACTAGTAGACGAGAATCATTTGTAGAGTACTGCATTTTTATCATATGGCCTTGCAGTTTTGTCCAGAACATCAGCAAAGCACCTAAAGCATGTGCACATGTCTCTTTAATATTTCATGATATGTATGCTTGGTGGCATGCCTGATCAATTTATGGAGAGCTACATGTTGTGTGCCAAGATTTAGAGTCCTGTGCCAATAATAATCACTTAGGAAGCTTTATTGGTCCCACAGAGTGTTGTGCTTAGAAGAACATTGGAATAGGAATCATAATTTTCATTCTGGCCAACCAAGTACCTTCTATACCTATATGAGGAGGGCAAGTTCATATGTGAAAGGGCAGCCGGAGGAAAAGGAGAGCTCCAAGGACCAAGTAGTGTCCACTAGAGAAAAGCAGAATTTAGACGAGTCGGAATCAGTTTGTGGAAGTCAATAATTGTGGCTGCACTCATGTGAAAATGCTGAATTTGTATTCTAAATCACGACAGAAGTCTAGAATGTTGTAAGTCCATTGCAGCAGAAACTATTGATGTATTTCTAATTATTGAACATTTATGTATTGAATTCAATTTATTTTCATAAGATTGTATTGGCTTTGAGTATCACTGTGCATGGATTGTGTGTATTGATGTTGAAGCTGTATGGCTGGACAATCCTTAATTCGACCCTCTTTCCGTGTTGCATCAGATGGTATCAGAGCTAAGGTTATTGCTGGAGTGAGTGATAATCCCATTGTAGAAGTTTGTGAATTAGTTGCACTATAGGTGATCCATTCAGAGAAGTGATTCATAGGTTCTTGGGCATTGATTGCATTGCATGTGATATATTTAAGGGAATGTCTTATAGATTCTCGTGGATTAGTTGCATTGCAGGTGATCCATTTAGAGGAGTGGCTCACAGATTCTTGTGCATTGATTGCACTGCAGGTGATCCATTCAAAGAAGTGGCTTACAGATTCTTGTGCATTGTTCACACTATAGGTGATCCATTTAGAGTTTTAGAGTGGCTCATAGATCCTTGTGCATTGGCTGTATTGCAAGTTATTTATTTTGTGAGTGATTCATGTAAACTTTGTGCATGTGTCACATTGCAGCTGATCCATCAAGGAGGTGTCCCAGAGGAAGGATTAGTTTACTTCCAACATTTGTGGTGTTAGGTGGAAGATAACCCAAGACATTGAGGCTATTCTCACATCACTGATGTGAGGTGGTTAGCATTGCATCAAAGAAGTGGTGACAATAGCCTGCTGAATGAGATGCAATTTACAAGAGTAAACAAGTAAGAGTGAAGAAATAAGTTGGCCTTCAGACCAAGCACTGATGATGAGGCAATTCGATAGTACTATATAGAAGCAAGTTTGAAAGCAAGATCCGAAGAAATTCAGTGAAGAATAGAAGGTGTGCGAGTGAGGAGATCGAACACCAAAGTTCAAGGCAATCTGCAAGCTAGTATACTTATGTAGTTTAGTTTGTTATCACGAAGATTAGCAGAGTAAATATGAAGCCTAGAATTAGGGTTGCTAGCGTTGGAAGAGCCCTAGAAAAGTATTGGGAAAATATAGAATTTACAATGAAGAATGGAGTGGATTGATTGAATAAACTGCAGAACAGATTTGTAATAGATGAGTAAAATAAAACCAATTGTAATGGCACAAAGAATTAGAAAGGATTCACAAAAGATAATTTGGCATCAAGATGAATGGAAGAAGAAATATATGATATGGCAAAGATATTCCTTGACAACTTAGCAAACAGTAAGAATTATAAAAGAAGAAGCACTAAGATTAGAAGATTGACAATGCCAGAGAAAGGTAAATGATTGGATGATCAAGGTGATTCTATTGAAGGAATAACAAATGATAAAGAAATAAAGAAGATTTGGAATTGAAATGTGAATAATTCAGTAATGCTTTTGAGGATAGTCACTTAATAGAGTTTAGATTTGAAGGTTCAAGAATCAATAAGAGTGAGGGTTTATGTTCAATTGTTGCCACATCTAGAGTCATTTTGATGCTTTGCAATCTTCATTACTTTTTATCATTTCTGAATTTTAGCAGTTTAGATTAGTCTGTTTTCAGCATCCTCTCCCTTAATGCAGTTATTCTTCTTCTTTTCCATCATTATTTGATCCTATCTCCATTCCCATCTAGGACTGTATCATCTTACGGCTTACCTACACTTAGTCTGAAATCTGTGACTGTGACGGTCACAAGCTTATGTCCTTGCTTCGCCAAGTGTATAATTTAGCCTAAACAGTTGACATCTTTGAAGAGAGAGGTATCTGATGAAACTTGAGTAGGTATTGATTGACTGGGTGGGTTATTACTATTATCTAATCTAGTTCTGCCCCCCACTTTCTACTGATAAACTGAATACTTCACCTGTTCCTGTTTCCTAGTTCCTACATTATTCTTTGCATTGTGTTCAAGCTCGTTTGTACCTTGGTTCAACTCACTTTCTTGATTATTCTTACTAGGCATTCAGTTTTTCCCTCTTGAAGGAATAGATATTATAACTTGCTTCAACTCTTGCCTAGTCAAATTTTTTGTTTGGATTGTTTTAATTTACCACCCTTTAGGGTCTTCAGCTAGTTTTTAAATTATTTCTAAGGTTTTAGAAAATTTTGCAGATTGCTTATGAAAAGGAGGTATATCATTAGTGATTTCTTGTTTTTGCTGTGGACAATTACTGTCCAAATGGGAGTGGAGAGAAACAAACAAGACAACGGTTAGGGAGGTTAAGAGACAAGACCTTTTGGACATGTGTGAATCTATTGAAAAGAAGATAAATCTCTGAGTGAAGTGTCACAAGATGGCAATGTCCACACAAGCTTTCACATTAGGGTGCAAAGAAGAGGAACCTCTCTTAACCCCAAGCAGAACACGATGAAAAGGCTGCACTATCTTCTTAATTTAAGCCTGAAAGTGCCCAGGAATGTGACAGAACTCTATCCAAAGGTGATTTTTTTCTAGTTTTAGATTCAAGTTGTCATACCAAGTTTTCAGGTACTGTAAAGCACAAGGATCTGCCACATTCCATTCTGGAACACAGCTTGAGTTGGCCCCATCCTTGTGTAGGATGACACGATAATAGTCCTTAGTAAGGCCCCAAGACAATTCCACTTTGTACTCTCTAGGCCTTTAATAATTTATTTTTTCTTTCCTTAATTCAATTTTGGATTATGGTGTGTTGGTAAGGTTATGTGTGGTTGGACTGTTGTGGACAGTTATTTTATCCACCTGCACTCTTTGTATATGGACAAGTTGGATTCTCTCAATCAGTGTTCTCACGAGTCTGTTGCATATCATATGTTAGTCAGGATGACATATATATTGGGTATAAAATACTTGACTACATATAATAACAGAGACATTTCTATTCTTATACTTCATTCAGAAGTATGATTAGCATGACACATTCAGAAGTATGATTAGCATGACGACTGTAATTTCTTGTAGATAGTCATAGACCATTTCTTGTATAAATTTGATGGATACTCTGTTACATTCAAGTTTCTTTATGGATTTGATAGCTACACCATAATTGTATGGCATTTAGTTTTACTTATGGAAACTAACTATAAGTCAATGCAATAGAAATAGCATGAAAGTCAGGTCAACTAATTCTTCTTTGTTGGATTATTCTTGTTTCCTTCTTTGGAGTACAATGATATATGGTAGGCCAATAACAAATGGAGAGAACTTTTTATGGCCAGCAGTAATATATGTATCCTTAGTGTACCTTGTTCTAGCTTAAATCCTCAGCACTGCTAAGCAAGGTATCCAAATGGTTCGAAAGAAACAAAGAAATTGTATCAATACCCACAGATGACCAGCATAGGTCAATGTGACTGAAAAGCACATATAGAAATAACATTAGGGAGTGGGATGAAGCTCTAAAGAGTAGCTATGAGCTGCTAACATTTAAAAATAATTTAAAATTACAACAATAATAGATTCTAGCTAACATGGTGGAGTTTCGATGTAAGGTAGTTAAGCACTGAACCTGTCGAGACAGTAATGTCATATACTTTGAATGCTGCAAATAACCACGAGAAAGGAAGATTTTTTGCCAAAGAAGATGGGGTAGTTGAAGGCCACGTCTGGAGTAAAGGTTACACCTAATTTGAATTAACAAAGGATTGACCCCCTGATAAACAATCACTGTGAAAGAGTATACATAAGATGTGATGAATTGACGGGCAATTCCTAGGTGATCCTTATAGCCAGGAGGGATGGAAGTAACTGGGGTTTGCAGGGGGTGGGGGGTTGAAGAGGTTGGGTGGTAAAAAATGTATATTAGAGATGCTTTGAAAATCCAAGGTTGGGATATTGGCGGTTGGTGGGAATGTGGGAGAGCAGGCATTATAAAGAACGTACGCTAGATACTTTTTCAAGTTCTGAGACCAAAATCTTCCAGCAGTATAAAGAAAGTTGTAATACATGTCTATAGTTATACGGATCTCTTGAAATGTGGAGGAGGATTAGGTGACCCTCAGACTATGGAGCATCATGTCTACCACATTTGGACTGAGAAAAGCAGGAAGATTCAGGTACTCAAATAGCAGCAAATGGAAAGCAACACAGACTCATTGATCTATTGCCATCTCTGTATGCAACTGTAGCATTGAAGAGATGCTTAGCACATCTAACCATTGATATTGTCTTGAAGGAGGGAATCATTCTAGTAGTCCTTAGAGCCCTCTGCAAAACCTTACTTTTCTGATCGAGATAGTTAAACGGCTAGAAAATGACCTTGCTAAATCCCTATTCAAGCAACAGTGTGTCCTTTGAATCTTCTTAAAGATAGAACTCCTAAATAAAGTGTTGGTTTGACTGCATCTTTTGGAATGGAAATAAAGTGAATCTCTATCTTCAAAGATGTGAAACCAAAAAAAATATTTTGATCCATTGTTTCTAATTGGGGCTTGCACTCTCAAAAGAAGTTTTTCTTCAAGTTTTGGGGATAAGGGGAGGTGGAACATGGTTTTGAGGACGGCTATTAAAAATTATATAAAAATTAAATTTAAATTCAAAGAAGCTGGACTTTGTATTTACTATTTAGTAATTAATATAAAATACTTTCATCAAGACTACCAGATCAAAGATTGAATGACATTGTCATTAATATCAATTATGTCATTTAATTAGCTATTAAAATGCATGAACTTAGAATTGCAAATACAAAAGTTCAAATTAAAAATGCCAAAGTAAACTGTGAAATTCACAACTGTAAATATAATTGCAAGCTTTGATGTCTAAATACAGACGTGCAATACAATGCTTATGGTATTAGTGTTGATGTGTTTTTCGTGACCCCACCAACGCAGAATAAAGTCACCAACGGTTACCCTATTCTCTCTTGATCAAAGTATCCAGCACGCTAAGATTGCGAGAGAGTTCGTGCGTTCAACTCCAAGGTTCTTTCAATGCGAATAGTCTCAGTTGGATCGATGTGATTTGCTAGTATTTCAAGGGGACTTACGAAATTGTTCAACAGCGGAGAAAAGAATTCAAATGCTCGAAAGGTTTCATCTATGAAGCACGAGTTTCCTATTCTAACTAGAAAGAACTGAATTGAAATGGTGTAAGGTCTAGA
This sequence comes from Sequoia sempervirens, assembly GCA_007258455.2. Classification (NCBI taxonomy): domain Eukaryota; kingdom Viridiplantae; phylum Streptophyta; class Pinopsida; order Cupressales; family Cupressaceae; genus Sequoia; species Sequoia sempervirens. The sequence goes on from VDFB02263051.1 coordinate 129,997, forward strand.
GAGTCTAAATCTATTCTAAGTGTGGGATATGGAGCTCAACTTCAGCAAACTTCAACCGGACTTCGCTTTGCCTCGCATCGGACAGCTTCCACGGAGTCGGTGCAATCTTCAAGGGAGATGATTAAAGATGTTCAAACCAACACTTGACATGAAGATACCATCACAACAACACATACCATCATTCAAACTGTGATTGAAGTTAGGCCCACAACATTTCCAGTTGACCACACAAGGCGAACACACCATCAGTGTGCCTGCTAGTGGTATGGATAATCGAAGCTTGCTTAGATCGAACACCACATTCCACATCTAACATCTCCTTGCATGAAAATGAAATTACGCTACTCAAAGTAGAAGGGATGAAGAAACCTCACTAGCTATCCATAGCAAAGATGAATTTCACCATCAATGAAAAGATCTTTTATTATGAAAGTTTTACACAACAATTTCTTGCAAAAGTTTTCAAGGGAAGACTTTCCTTCTTCAACTACACTATCAATCTATACTAAGCTATTTCTAAGTTGTCCCTCTACTCTATGTCTACTGTCTAACTCTAAGCTAATTCTATTGAGTTACAAATGAGGGGGACTCCCCCTTTTATAGATAGCCCAGTTCAACGGACGACTCAGATTACAATCGGCTGGATGGCCTAGATTGTGCCACCTCAGCCCTAAACAAGATTTGCTCTAAAAACCGCCACCAAGAGGAGTGGGGTAATAAATGAGCCATTAATGTCCATCATCCATCTAGAAGATTCCAACTTTGAAACGCGTTCACACTGTTTGTTGTTCCTCAACTTAGCTCGAGCTTCCATTCTTTTCTCCATCTTGAGTTTTGAAAACATTTCCTCTATGTCACTAAGTCTCAACACTTAGCCATTTTCTTGTGACTTTTCTTCCTTCGAGGTTGAAATGTCATCTTGGATCACTTAAGTCATCATCGCTTGGTCTCAACGTTTCTTTTGCAAAACAAGCAAGGAGAAGAGCATTAAAATACTTCATAATGTAAATTCAACTTACCAGGATTTTCATGCTCTAACTTTCGAGCATTCATCGTCTTCACTAGCCATTTTCGCGTTCAAATTCTTCATGCCTTAGCCAAATTTCCAACCTATCTTGTATTCTGCTTGGCACACTTCACTTTGACATTTCATCCAACTCAGGCTCGAGAAAAATGCTTTCATCCAGAATTTGATCAAAAATTATCTAGGCACCCAACTTCGAATTCATCGGCCACAACACTTTATTTCAACAACACTCTTATTCCTTGCCTTAGAAATTTTTTCAAATTTCCCTTTGGAAAGCTCATCAATCTTGTGCCCATCAAAAATCTCCATCCTGAAGGACTCAACGAATTGTGGAAGATTTCAAAATCCACTCCTTGTTGAAGATCTTCAATACCCAGAAGAAAATTTTCTTCAGAACTTGTCGAATTCATGGGTATACAACGAATGGGTTCATTTGAATTTTGAACCTTGGAAAAACAATCTTCAATAATTTTTATTCCCGTTCTTCAATTCTGTGAGGGCTTCGTTGCTCTGACTTGAGAATTTATTTATTTATTGTGCAGCTGGCATCATTTGACTTCTTCACTGGCAATCTTGTTTGTGCCTCAAGAAAATTCCATCACTTCATTAGACTTAGGCGTTTTTCCTAAGGAAGGACATTTTGTGCCTTAGAAAATTTTAAATCACTTAGCATTTTGAAAAATTTTCCCTTAGAAAATTTTATTCATTCTTCAATCCATTCTTCCTGTGGTGAAGAATTTTTTTTATTTCAATTCACTTAGAAAATTCTACGTCCCTTGCCTTGGAGAAATTTCCTTTTAAAAATGCCTTGGGCGCATATTATATTCTATGAGAGACATTTTCATTTTAAAATTCCCACACCTAGCACATTTTACTTCATGTTATGGACTTTGGGTGCAATTCATGTGGCATGAAGAACTTTCTGAACGCCTTAGTATATTTTAATCTCCCCCTAGTCCCCCTTTCACTTACCTCACCTTGGGCACATTTCCCATAGATAGAAGAATTTTACACATTCAACGCCTTTGACAATATTTTCATCACCCTCCAACTTATTATTTCCAACGCCTTAGCAATATTCACTCTTCAATTCCACCTTGTTTACCACTTTTTACTCCACATTCTTCATATGGCGCATATCTCATAAGCAAGAGGATAAACTTTATTTCAACGCCCCCTTTGACTTTCTCCTCTTCTTGGCACATTTGAGGGGGTGAGAGGGATGGGCTCATTTCCTTTGTGGAGGTGGATGTCTTCCAATGCCCTTTGACCTTTGACCTTGCTTTGAAGTAACATGGGCGTATTTTGGCATATGTGGTGGATATCTTTGCCTTAGAAAATTTTGCATGTCATGCTTTCAAGGTGGGCGCATTTTGGCATATGTGGTGGATAAACTTTGTTGACTCTTTGACTTTCTTGAGAGGTGGGCGCATTTTGCCAAGTGAGGTGGATGAGAGTTATACTTAGAAAATTTTCTAACATTTGGCTTGCATGTGAGGGTGCATTTAGGGGTGTCTACACGATGAGATCAACACTTAGAAAATTTCTTGATGCCTCTTGTTGCTTGAGGGCGCATTTCACCTGTGGTGGAGGATTAACATCTTTGACTTTCCTTTTGACTTTCTCTAGCTTCCCAAGCATGGGCGCATTTTGCCATAGGAGGAGGATGAAACTTCACTTAGAAACTTTTCCAACACCTTGATCAAGGATGGCGCATCTGGAGGTGGCAGGTGGATTTTCAACACTTAAAATATTTTTCAATCATCTTGAAGGCAAGCTGGGCGCATTTCACATGTGCTGGAGGATATCTTTCAGACTTAGAATTTTTTTTGTCTCTTCACCCTTGAGGGCGCATTTTCAAGTTCATGCAGGAAGTTCAACATTTTGCATTTTTCTCAAGGTCTCCAGCTGAAGTGGGCGCATTTTGATTGTGGTGAAGGATGAAGTTCCAGACTTAGTCACTTTTACTTTGTCTTTGCCTGTTCCTCCATGCCTTACTATTTTTAGTAAGTCTCTTGATTTTCACACCTTCGAGGCTCAGAATGATTTGAAATTTTAGACCCTGCATCTTCACGACCTCTTTGGCCTGTTGACACTGCTATTTCGGGTCGGCCTGCTATTTTTGGCCCATTTTTGAAGGTTGGTTGCTATTTATAGTAACTTCCTGTTTCTGATACCTCCACAACTTGCTATTTATTGATGAGTGGTCAATGTCTAATAATTGTCCAACCATAGTTTGAAAATTCAAGACCCAACAACCCAAATTTTTTGACTTGGACTTGAGACTTGACAAAATTCGACAAAACAAAAACACAATTACATACAAAAGTAGAAACTAATGCATTTAGAAAAGACATAAGTCTATTATTATCATCAATTTCTCATAATTCAAATATTACATGTCATATGAGCCTCAAAACAATAAATGATTGTTCCATGAAGTATCAAAACAAGGGGACCAAGGGCTTGGATTTGGGGACAATATAGGGATAGTGGCAGGATGGGGTTTGGGGGTAGATCCTATAATGGGGTTGAGGGGTAGTGCCCCCAGTGGGTCTAGGGGTAGTGTCCTTGGTGTGTTCCCTATTGTGGTACAGGGATAGGTGAAGGGGTAGAGCTCCACTCCACCAGGACCAAATTAAAGCATTTATGACCACACAAACCTTCATGTGAACACCATCTTTTATAATTTTATGATCATATTTTCAGCTTTTCTCTATCACCAAGACCTCACTATTTCTAACCAAATCTTCATTCTTCCAATCCATTATGTCACTATGTTTTTGTAACATTGATAAATACCAAGACTGTAAAGTGGCAAAAAATGAAGTTAAATAATGAAAATAGTGTGGATTTTATTTTGCCTTGTCGCTAGGTGAGTTTGTATTGAGAACTCTCAAGTCTCAGTGGAAAACTCAATTGAGTCCTAGGAAAAACTTGCTGAGTATTTGGCTTGACTCATCTCTGACTTGGCACACAATTTGTGTTGATTGGGACAAAGAGCTGGTAAACTTGTGAGTCATGATGAGTCAACCGAGTACTCGTTATGTTTTCCTACTATAGTGGACCCATCCATGATGATAGAGTAGCTTGTTCTCATCCAAGTTTGCCTCAAGTCCTCTTCACCACATTCACCTTAGAATACTCTCTATCAAAGTGTTGTGTAGTCTATGTTCTCTAGGGTGGCCAAACAAGGGACCAACAACAATTGCATCTTTGAACATTTGTTTGATATGAGGAGAACAAGTCACATGAAATGGTATGGCATCGTCAATTCAAGACTTCGCAACTTCCTGTTGCATATTGAAGATCCCTACAATACTAGTAGCCCTTCTCTTTCCCTTGGTAGAACCCTCTCCCTTTTGACTGTTAACATTGATATAGGCAATGCCATACGAGGTTGTGTAGTCTCTTTTGGCATTTCCTTATTTATTGTCTCATCCTCCATGTACAACCTAGTAATCTTGGCCTTCTCAACTAAGATTGTTTTCCCAACCTTTTTACTCCATGCTCACTTATGCACAAAAGATGAGAGGAAACCCTTGTGTAGCTGCCCGTATAACTCTTGTTGCACAAATGACAGCTGAACTCTACTTTCCTCTAATTTTATTTTTCTTGTCTTTGTATATGGCTGTTGCAAATTGTAAAAAGGTCTTTTTGGGATTGAATAGGCCCTTTGCATAAATTTTGATTGGAAGGGCATTCAAATGGATTATTTGAATTGATAGTCCCTGTGACACTTCCACTCCTAGAAGAACTTCTAGTAGCACCTCTATGGTCTTTTTCACGAATTTGAATCTCTTCATCCTCACTACCCTCACTGCTGCTCATTGTTTTTGTTTTTTTCTGAAAATTCAAAACATAGTTGTGAGTGCAAGCATAGAACAACAAAAAAAAAATCTCCCTAAATGTTTGAAACTTTGTCAAAAAGATAAAGTGCAAAAGAATTGCTGCACATGAACAATGGATAGTAAATTTATCCAAATGATGTTGTTTTGATGCTCTCTTGCCTTCTTCTCATTGTTGTTCTCTTCTTTTCTCAGAGCTGTTGTCCTTCTCTGTCTTCTTCACAAAATGTAAAATGGCAAATTGAGTTTGTTTTTGGTTTTTAGTTGTTAGTGTGGTTGTTTCAGGTTTAGGGTTGGTTTAAAGGGGTGTGTGCACCGCCCTCCCCTCCTCCCCCATGTCCTTTTTTCAATCTTGTGTGTTTAAAAAAAAATTTGCTTTCTTGTATGCCTCTGCCTTAGGGGACGGCTAGCTGTTTCCAGGCATTTCTGACAATATTTTTGACATCTTGGGGACATTTCCTTTTATTTTTTTTTATTTTTTATGTGGTTTTCCGTTTTGGCAGGTTGGGGACAGCTGGGGGTCATTTCCGACCTTTGCCCGCCTCCCCAAATCATTTCTTAAAGGGGATGGGTCTGAAAATGCAGGGGACAAGTCCCCAGGATACATAGCCAATAACTTATTCAAAACATACATTGTCATGTTATATCAATAAAAGTATGCGGATAATGAAATAACATTTAGAAACCATGGTGAAGTCTTCTCATATGCAATGATGGCTGTCATATCTGCTTGTCCTGTAATTTCTGACAATGAAGATCTGAAAGCTCAATCTTTCAGTGCTTTGATTTAATGTTTTTGCTCTATTGTGAATTGAAATTTTCAATTTTGGTTATGTAGAAGAGTGGAGAAAAGCTTGGAGAATATCTGAATCTGCTTGCCTTATTTTGCAGAATTGCTCCTTTCCGTGATAACTCTGTAGACAAATGGCATCGAAAGACACAGCTTTCAGCGGGTGCTGCTGCAATGAAAAGTAAATTTCGTGCTTTCAATCAGGTTTGTTTCTAAATATTCAACTACTTTGCATCTTTCTTGTTGAATTTTTTATCAGTCATAATCTATGAGTGACAGATATTGTTTCTGAATATTAAATTTTCACAACATAGAGCATAAGTCAGCAAGTATCAACATTTATGAAGGACCCTACAAGTATGATGAAGAGGATGCAATTGATGCGCTCTTCTGTTGATGTGATTGGGACTGTAAGTTTTTCGTCATATTTATCTGTTAAAAAATACAGATTCGTTAATGTTAGTGGCTTTCATTCCTGATAAAGAATTCTTTCCTAATACTATTCTTCCCTGCAGTCTCCACAAGCACTGGTGGCTCATGAACCAGAGTTTCAAGAAAAAACAGCTGAGGTATTACGCTTTCTTGAGATTGAAGTTACAATTCAGCTAGGTTTTCATGGTGAGATGGTAGTAGTAAAATCATAATTTTCAACTGAGGGGTATAACTCTTGATTTTCTTAGCAAAAGATTTTTTAATTTGATTTCTCAAGTGCATTCTTAAAGTAGTTCTCATTCTGTCAATCAATCTTCTAGTTTTCAATAAATTTTCTACTAAATGGGAGAAATTTATTCATTTCCTATCTATTAAAATACTTTTGTGTACTTTTCTTGTATGGTTAAGATTTTGGCATGGATAAGATTTTAAAGTGTGATTCTACTAGTGTCAGGAAATAAATGAAGATGGCGATCCTGAGCTACTTGATGACTCTGAGTTCTATCAGCAACTGCTTCAAGAGTTTCTGGAGTCAACAGACCCTACATTATTAGGTAATTTGTTGTTTCTTTGAATAAATATCACAATAAAAGCATCTTTTTGCATGTTTTTCCCCCTTATGTCAATATTTTGTTAAATTATAAGCTGAAGTCTAAATACCAATCTTTCAAGGAATTGCTATCCTTTACAATATTACTACATTATACATTTTAGATGACATATCACTAGAAGGTTTGGATGTCTCCAGATCTTTTCCTTACTCTGAGATGTAAAATAACTTACAATAGAGGCAGAAGAATCATTTCTTAGGGTTTAGATTGTTTTAGCTAATGATCTGCACTCACCAATAAACAGAACTATTGTACAAGTGTGAGAAAATGAAGACACACAAGGTTGTTATAAAGAAGCTAAGGATTACTTATTAACATATATTCTGGAAGCTACCCTTTTGAGGTCCGACAGCACTAGGAAAATCCCTATTTGTTATTCACAACTTCAGTATTTTATAGTCATACAGCAGTGTAGTACAACATAGTTTAGTCCTAATTTGGAGGTAACAATCATTAACATTTATATATAGTTCCCAATGTTAACATTCTGGTTACAAATTTCACCCCTTCTTGTATCTGCTATATGCTAATCACAAGAATTTAGCATTAGCTGCAGTATTGTGTGGAATTGAAGGTATTTTGCTACCATTCATGAGAGTTTTTATAGACTATGAATTCTTTTCAACTTAAGTTGTAATTTCTGTGAAGATCACATTTTGACTATATATTGTCTTTCTTCTCTTAGGATTCCAAAGCTTGTATCCTTTCACACCTTCACCATAATCAATGAAGATACTTAGACCTCTTCTCCTTCATAACATGTACATATGCATCATAGTGAAGCATTCTAAGATGGTTAAGAAAAGCCTTCTTGCTTGCCCAAACCTTTTCAGGGTTTTAAAAATAAATGCTGTTGTAGGAGATCAGTTGATAAAGATAACAAGCAATATGATCAAGCACTACTTCTGCCCAATACTTTTGCTCTAACTTAGATCCAATGAGCGTACTCCTAGCCATTTCCATTGACATCCTATTCATACTCCTTGCAACTCCATTTTGCTGAGGGGCATGTGGAGTTGTTTTTTGTGTAGCTATCCCATTGTCTTTGAAAAGTTTTGGAACTGTACAAAACAAAACTCATCACCATTGTTTTCTCTTAAAACTTTAATCTTCTTCTCTGTTTGGTTCTTCAGAAGAGCCTTAAATTCTTAGAATATTCCAAAGACTTAAGATTTCTATCTAAGGCATATCACTCATATTTTTATCGAGAAATTATCAATTAAAAATACAAAATATAAGGATTTTCATAAAGAAAGAACTGAAGAAGGTCCAATCACATCACTCTGAATCAAATGTAAAATTCCGTCAGATCTAGTAGAGCTTGAGTAAAACCTTACATGACTTTGCTTTCCATATAAACAAAGTTAACAAAAATCAAAATCCAGAGAACAATCAAGTAGATGTTCAACGGTTCAACCAAACCTTTTGACTTCAAAGCTCTAAGTCCTTTCTCATCAATGTGGTCAATTCATTCATGTCACAACATGGTTTTTTCAGTAGGCAACTTATGGTTTTTAGTATCAAGAAACTCATAATTATTGCATTCAATTAATGGGCTAGCATCAAATCTAAATAAAGTTTTGGTATGAACTCCCATTGCCAACATTGTGGCTCCTTTGACCATTTGACACCCTTACTGAAAATAACTTACACGCTCGAATCATTTATTTGACATATAGAAAATAGTTTCCTCACCAAACTAGGGATGTGCAACATACCAAGTAGAGTCTTTGTCCTCCCATCTTTGAACACAAGCTTGATCATAAAATCTCCATCAGACATATGCAAGGAATACAACTTCTTTTGTAGAAAAAGCTTGTTCATTAGGGACTTCATTTGGTGCAAAGCCCCAATCTTATGCTAAAGCTTCTTGGTGTTGTTGTCACTTGAAACATTCAAGAGCATTGACTCATCAAGGCAAAGTCAGATCGAGCTTCTTGCCTTTCTATCAACTTTTGCCTAGTCTTCTTTTGACATGCTATAGGGTTTTTGACTGAAAATTGTAGGTCACAAATCTTTGTCAACAAGGAGATCTTCCATCATGAGCATCCAAAGCTCGAAGTTCTAACCATTGAAATTTTGGATCTCCATTCTTCCAGCATTGCTTGCCATCTTTCCATATCAGAAAATGAATTCACCTACACATAGATCCCACTCAAACCAAGATTAATACAATGCAAAAATGCTCTTCTTTCATGGTTCTAGCAAGCAAAATGAGCTTTGATACCAAATGGAAGGAAATTGAATTGATAATCTAAACAAGAGGAATTATGCTAACTAGTTTCAAATCCAAAATGCAATAGAATAAAGTATTCACACATGAAACACTAGATATACCCTAGGAAATTATTATGGGAAAAAAGCCTTGGCAAAATAACACTCCTTAACTATATTAACTTAACCATTCACAATACAATATGATTTTCTCACCCATCATAACCTAAACCATGTGCTTTTATTTATAGGTGCATCACTATAGGAAATTGCTAAGTGGTATTACAAAACAATGGGTATAAAACCATGGGCTGAAAACCCATCTAGTAATTTATAAGGGGTTGTAAAACATGAAAAAAATATAGCACTCCTAAAAATATGTAGAATAAACTTGGAGGCATTTTTAATTCTCGAACATCAACTAGTCAACATTTGAATGCTCAACAATACGGGCAAATAGCATAGACGAAGCCTAGTTAGTGCTTGAGGACGTCTCTCAATAAATTTCATATAGCCTTCAGCTATTTATTTATTGCATTTAATAAAGTGAAGAGGCGCTGCACTTGGCAACTTATAATTTTTTTTTTTGGGCCAACCCTCCTTGATATTTGCACCCATTCATTTGAATTATATTTCATATTTGGCCGACCCTTGCTCATGAAGAGGTGCGACCTCTCTTCTGTCTTGTATATATATGAGATCATTTTCATTCATCCATCATTAAGTCGAGTTCGTCCATTTCCATCTGCTAAGTGCGAATTTCTCCTACAGCAGTTCTAGTTTATCAAGGAGTGCGAATTTTATATCTGAGTGCATCAAATGAGGCACTGATTCTTGGCCTTGTATTCGGCCTCATTGTAAAGAGACTTATTGTTTATTATTCAATAAATAAGCGATATATTGTTGCTGGGTTTTTCTCCCTCAAGTGGAGGGTTTTCATAGAGTATATGCTGTGTCTATTTGTTTGAAGTTGAATTAAAATCTGCTTATTAACTTCTGATCATAAAACTAACATGGTATCAGAGTGGGTTTAAGCAAGATTGTGATCAGATTTACATAAGCAGCATTATCTTCCACTCTTGTTCTCATCTTCGTGTGTCTATCTTATCTTCAAAATGGTGAACGGGCTCAAGGTTGAAGATAGACTTGAAGGCGCTTCAAATTTCACTTCTTGGAAGTTTAGAGTATTGGTTACATTGGAAAAAAATGAAATTGCTGAGTTCGTGGAGAGCGAAGTTCCCGAACCTTCTGATGAGAATGACAAGTTACAATGGAAGAGGAATGGCACCAAGGCAAAGAAGATTTTGGTTGATTCCATGAAGGACCACCCTGTGCCGATTATCTCCAAGTTGAAGACAGCAAGAGAGATGTTCAAGACCTTGGAGGAAATGTATGAGATCAATAATACAAGCCGAGCTCTTGCATTGAGGCAACAACTTCATAATATTAAGATGACAAAAGGAGATATTATTATCTCATTCTTCATGAAGATCACCGAGTTAAGAGATCAACTTTGTACCATTGGTCATATGGTTGATGATAAGGACTTGGTCATGTGAGCACTCAATGGTCTTCCTCAATCTTGGGAGCCATTTAACCAAGGTATTAATGGAAGATCGAAACTACCTAAGTTTGATCGCTTGAGGGCAGATTGTATCAAGAGGAATCGAGATTAGCAACAAAAGGCAATGGGAAAAGTTCCACCAATGAAGAGATTCATGTTCTTGTCACTCAATCTTCAAAGAAGAGAGGAAGAGAAGGGAAGAAAGGCAACTTCAAGAGGGACAGAGATAAAAGATTAGATGGTGCTCCTGCATCTAATAAGAAGAAGGATCTCTCCCATATACAGTGCTTCAGGTGTGACAAGTTTGGTCACTATGCAAAGGATTGCCCAAGTAGACCTAAGCAGCTTGCTTCAATTGCGGATGTGGGTGAGATCTCCCCTTGGAAGGATTCAAGTGGTTTCCTATTCTATTCTGCCTTATCAAGCACTGTTCCTACGAACAACAAACAACAACACCTGGTTGATTGATAGTGGTGCCTCTCATCACATTACTGAATTTAGAGAACATCTTTCAAATTTGGTGGAAAGAGATACAAGTGTTCAAGTCATAATTGGAGATGATGCATGCTATTCCGTGAAAGGTGTTGGAACCTCCTCTCTTCACTTAGATTTCGACATCTCTCTACAGTTGAGTGATGTACTATTTGTACCGGGCATCAAGAGGAACCTTGTCTCAATTTCAGCTTTGGAAGATAAGGGATATCAAATTGCTTTCTCCGAAGGAAAAGTTCTTGCATGGCTGAAGAACTCTAACATCAAGTCAGCTTGAGTGATTGGTGTTAGGAAAGAATGTCTCTACAGACTTTCCACTCGTCCACTCCAAGCTTTGTTGCATGATTCATCAAGTTCGTGTGAGCTTTGGCATAGAAGACTTGCTCACCTTCATTTCAGAACACTTCCAACCATGGAGAAGATGGTCATTGGCATTCCTAAACTCAGCCAGGAGCATGAAGGTACTTGCTGAGGATGCGCATTGGGTAAGAATACTAAAGGTCCTTTTCATAGTAGTGAAAGTAGATCTAAATGTATTCTAGATCTTATCCATTTTGATTTGTGTGGTCCAATGTCTGTTACTTCTTTGAGTGGTTTCTTGTATTATATATTTTCATTGATGACTACTATAGAAAGACTTGGATTTATTTCTTAAAGACTAAAGAATCTGAGGAAGTACTTGAGAAATTCAAGGAATTTAAAGCTCAAGTGGAGAACTTATCTAGGAAGAGGATTAATGTTTTGAGATTTGACAAAGGAGGAGAATACATCTCTGGAAGCTTCCATAACTTTTGTGTTGAGGTAGGGATTAAGAGGGAGTTTTGTGTCCCTTACAATCCACAACAAAACGGTGTTGCAGAAAGGAAGAACAAATCTATTGTAGAAGCAGCTAAAGCCATGATTCATGATCAAGATTTGTAAACCTTCCTTTGGGCCGAGGCATCTAGGACAGCTGTGTATGTTTAGAATCGGAACCCTCATCGTATTTTGGAGAACATGACTCCTAAAAAAGCTTTCACAGGTGTGAAACCTGAAGTCAGCCATTTGAGAATCTTTGGTTGTCCTGTATGTTCATGTGCCTAAAGATAAAAGGCCAAAGTTGGAACCATCTGGCAAGAAGGGAATATTTGTGGGCTACAATGAGTCTTCAAAAGCCTACAGGATTTACATTCCAAGTCGGAAACTAATAGAGATCAGCAGGGATGTTACATTTGAAGAGGATGTTGCATTCAAGAGATCTAAAGGCTCTCTCATGGAGATAGCTAATGAAGATCATGAGACTCCTCAGGACATGGAAGTTGACCATACTTTTGAGATTCAGAGGGAGTCTCCTGAACCAGAAGAAGATGGTGATCCAGTTGAGCCTTTGGAACCTATTGATAGGCCTAGAGACATTGTTATTGGTCGAAAGAGACCTCTATGGGCTAGGCAAACAATGTAGGAGGCATAAAAGTTTGCAGCCCCTAGAGGAACATTCAAAGAAAGTAAAAGACCACATAAGTTTTCAAGCTATGTTGCACTGATGAGTCAAATGATTGAATCTGAGCCTTCCAATGTTGAGGAAGCTTCAAGTCAGCAAGTATGGAGAGATGCCATGGCTGAAGAATATCAATCTATCCTCAAGAATGATGTTTGGGGTATAGTACCTAGTCTAGAAGGGAAATCTGTTGTATCTTCTAAGTGGCTTTTCAAGATCAAGCATGCGGCTGATGGAAGCATTGAGAAGTACAAGGCTAGATTTGTGGCTAGGGGGTTCTCTTTTGTGGCTAGAGGGTTCTCTCAGAAAGAGGGAATAGACTATGAGGAAACATTTGTGCCAGTTGCTCGTTATACCTCCATCAAGACTATCATTGCTATTGTAGTAGCTAAAGGATGGAAGTTACATCAGATGGATGTGAAGACAACATTTCTAATGGTGTAATTGAAGAAGAGGTATACATTGAGCAACTTGATGGCTTTGAAGTTCATGGGAAGGAGTCTCATGTTTGCAGATTGAAGAAGGCTTTGTATGGCCTTAAGCAGGCTCCTCGCGCTTGGTATGAGAGAATTGATAGATACCTGTTGAGCTTGGGCTTCTCCAAGAACGATGCTGATTCAAACCTGTATTTCAAGGTAATTGATGGCGAAGCATTGATCTTGGTTCTTTATGTTGATGATCTATTTCTTACTGGAGAAGAACACCTCATTATTAAATGCAAGAGGGAGTTGGCTTCTGAATTTGAAATGAAGGATCTTAAGTACATGCATTACTTCCTTGGTTTAGAAGTATGACAGAGGCCTAATGAGATCATTCTGAGTCAAGGGAAGTATACAATAGACATCTTGAAGAGGTTTGGTATGATGGATTGCAAATCCATGTCTACACCGATGGAAACCAATTTTCAAAAGCTAAAGGAGGCAACAACTAGTTCTGATCTAGTGGATCCTACTATGTACAGGCAGTTGATTGGATCGTTGATGTATCTAGTCAATACTAGACCAAATATTTGCTATGCAGTGAGTGCTCTTAGTCAGTTCATGTGTGAACCAAGGCAAATACATCTAGTTGCAACAAAACATATCCTAAGATACTTGCGTGGCACAGTTGGGTATGGCTTGAGATATTCTTTTGGTGTGGACTTGAAGCTGCATGGATATTCTAATTCTGATTGGGAAGGGTGTGTTGCTGATCGAAAGAGCACCTATGGATGTTGTTTCAGTTTGGGGTTTGCGATGATCTCCAGGTGTAGCAAGAAGCAGTCTTCAGTGGCACTGAGCACCGCAGAGGCCGAGTACATTGCAACTTGTGTGGCAGTTCGAGAAGTAGTGTGGCTTCGAAAGCTCCTTGCAGGATTGTTTGGACAATCATTGGAGCCGACTGTCATTCATTGTGATAATCAAAGCTGTGTGAATCTTTTTGTTAATCCAGTGTTTCATGACAGAACAAAACACGTTGAGATCAAATACCACTATATTAGAGATATGGTATTGAGGAAAGCTATCCAGTTGAAGTACATTAGCATTGATGAGCAGACGACCGACATTCTCACCAAGCCTCTCTGTAGAGTAAAGTTTGTGTACTTTCAAGACAAGCTTGGAATTGTGGAGAATGAAGCCCTAGCTGAGAGGGAGACTCAGCTTCAGTGATCTTCTGTGATTTGCTTTAATGCATCTTTCTTTGTGAGAGAAATTTGAGGTGAAAGCCCTTGTTCCCACCCTCTGGGAGTAGCCATGGTGGATGCCATGTTGTGTGAGTCCATGACAATGCCACTTGTGCTTATCCACCCTCTGGGAGTAGCCATGGTGGACGTCATGATGAGTTGACGACATCATGTTGAGTGATTCCGTGATGGGAACTTGTGCTCATATGCTTTGCCATATGTGGGAGTAGCCATGATGGTTGATATCACGTTGAGTGATTCTGTAATGTGTTCCTTTCCACATATGGGTGTAGCCATTGTGGGTGTCATGTTGAGAGATTCCATGACCTTGTGTATTGGAAGCATTCCTCCCTAGCTAAGAGGGAGTGTTGATATTATAGCTGCGGGCTACATACTTCCGCCTTGCATCGATAAACAATAAATTTCATATAGCCTTCGGCTATTTATTTATTGCATTTAATGAAGTGAAGAGGCGCTTCACTTGGCAACTTATTATTTATTTTTTTTGGGCTGACCTTCCTTGATATTCGCACCCATTCATTTGAATTATATTTCATATTTGGCTAACCCTTGCTCATGAAGAGGTGCGACCTCTCCTCCATCTTGTATATATATGAGATCATTTTCATTCATCCATCATTAAGGCAAGTTTGTCCATTTCCATCTGCTAAGTGCGAATTTCTCCTACAACAGTTTGAGTTTATCAAGGAGTGTGAATTTTATATCTAAGTGTGCATCAAGGGAGGCGCCAATTCTTGGCCTTGTACTCAGCCTCATTGTAAACAGACTTATTGTTTATTATTCAATAAATAAGTGATATATTGTTGCTGGGTTTTTCTCCCTCAAGTGGAGGGTTTTTCCAGAGTATATGCTGTGTCTATTTGTTTGAATTTGAATTAAAATCTGCTTATTAACTTCTGATCATAAAATGAACACTCTCTAGGTTTTCTAATAGACCTACTCCCATGATGCTCTAGAGAGTTATCACTAATCTGGATGATGGTGGAGTTGGCTTGAGATAAAGAATGGGTTACGCTGTTTTTGCATGCATTTTGTATAAAATATATGATCCTAGTAGTTATTCCAAATGCTTGAGAGTTTCATAGTTATCTTCAATTGGATGATGGTGGAGTTGGCTTGAGATAAAGAATGTGTTGCGCCATCTTTGCATGCATTTTGTATAAAATATATGATCTTAGTAGTTATTCTATATGCTTGAGAGTTTTATAGTTATCTTCAATTGGTTGGGAAGATAATATTTGTCTTTTTAGCACCATCTTAGAAGCACTTTCATATTTGTTGCTTTTTGAACTACCATCTTGTATATCTTTAGGTCTTGAAATCTCTAATTCAGCTACTTGCTTTGGCTCTAGTTTAACACTTGTAATTATCTGTTTCTCATCGATATATATATATATATATATATATATATATATATATATATATATATATATATATTCATTTAAAAAAAAGAAGATATTTATGTTATAACTACTAATTTAAAAAGGCACGATGCAGAAGGACCACGTAAAATGACAAAAAATGGAAAAGAACTTGGGCAAGTGGTCTAGCAAGGTGTATGTAGATGTTAAAGAATTTCCAAACTTACATTGTGTGATATTGTGTAAGATGTAGTGACTTAGTTGCCATTTATGTTTGTAACATAATGGTAGTAAGAGGAACTTGTTTGGCCTATTGGAATCCAATTATTTTTACAAGGTTGATGACATTCACTAGGTGAGGTACTTGAACGGTGGAACCCTTGACTCTTATTTTAAAAATATGTACAAATTTGAATGAAATCATATACCTCATTGATGAGGTTTAAGATGTAATCAATTTTTGGGCTCTCAAAATGTTGGGGTAGTTTGTTATAGTTGTGTTTATGCGTTCTTGAATTTGGAACTTGATGAGTGCATGATGAATTTATTATGTGTCCCACTATTGCTTTTGTGATGATTACCTATGTAATTTTTTTCTCATAGTTAATGGAAATGATTGGAATATCACAATACACGAAATACAATGTATTAGAACCTTTCTGTATAATTATTCTTTTCCATTAGGTATCCTGAGTAGGCACATATTTGATTTCTTCAATGGATGTCCATGGATGAAACATTTTTGAATTGTCCTCTTCTTTTAGTTATCATAAATACATTAGATTTGACTTCAACACTTTGAGCTGGATGATACCAAACTTTTTGTTTCATCCCTAGAAGGCCTTGACCATTTACTCCAAGCATGATGGATATCAAGATGTATGTCTAACTTGGACAGTTGCAATGAAAGCTGTTATCAAAACAAGATGGGATATTAATCTTTTTCTTTAAATGGTTCTTGGATATGGGAGTACATGGTAGGAGATGATATTGGTAGAACAACTAAAATTCATTATTAATTTGAAAGCTAATATATATAAATGTCAGTTGTACATGGGGACATGTCCTTGACATTTTTTGCCATGTCCTCACATTGAGGACGTTTTAGGGATGTGGGGATGGTTGGGGACGTTTCCTAGCCGTCCAAAAAATCATATTTTGGGGGAGGGGGGGACGTTTTTGGGACGGCGGTACAGGGTGGGGATGGCATGGGGACAGCTGGCCATCCCCGGGACACGTTGGGGATATTTGAGATGTCCCTCGACCATCCCCCCGGCTGTCCCTGCATCGCTCCCACCCTTTTTAAAAAAAAAAAACACAACTTAAAGAAAAACATTTCATTTTTCTTTGTGTGGCCCCCCTTGCCCCTCTAAACCCTAAAGGAGGGATTAGTTGGAGTCTCATCAGATGAGCCATCCCCTCATACTCATAGTGGCAGTGACTCAGAGTCGGACTCTGATTTTGATGCAGTATTGGGAGATGCTGATTAGAAGCAGCCTCATACTTTCCATCACTATGTTTTACAATTTGACATTTGTGGCTTTGTCATTTGGACATTTGTAGTGCAAACTTGTAGCCTTTGGGCATTTTGTTGTATGTAGTATTGCTTTTTAGTTTTTTCTAATTTCATGTCATGTGCACATTAACAATGAATTATGGAAGCAATTAAATATTAATTTGCTCGACTCTCATGTGAACTCTATTGTTGTGTTTTAAGGATTCTATAATGTATATGTCAATATGATGAATGCCTTATCAATGCAATCATATGAATATTTGAAACTTCCCTATATTTTTATATAGCCATCCCCCTTTGCCATCCCATGTTGTCCCCAAAAATGGCCTCAAAAAAATCCGTCCCTGAAAGGTGTCCCCGCGTCCCCACGTCCCCCCTCCCTAGAGACTTGGTGGAACATAGATAAATGTAGATCAATTGAAACATATAAGAGAAATAAAATTGTTAGACCATAATAAGGTTGTCATTTTTCACTGTAATGATGACTGTCAGTATTCACTCCACAGTGGGAGATACTACTACATACATGATCTTGCATGACTGTTAATTCTTCATAGATAATTCTTTTAGATGTCATTGATCTCTGTTTTACCTGTAATTATTGAATTATCACAAGATATAACTATGCTTCCTTGCTAACAGACCTACTAATGTAGATTCTATCTCCTTTCCATGAAAAGTAACTATAAAGTAGAATTAAACACTGCAAACTAATATCAGATACATTTAAGTGATTTGATACTAAAGGGTAATATGCCAAAATACATTAGGCACAATCATGCCAGGAAATTTGTTTAAACCTGGTTGTTTGTTAGTGTTCTGATTTCTGTTTTACTAAACAAAAAATTTGATAAGAATATTGCAATGAAGGACAGATACTTTTAATTTTTTTCAACATTTTGCAAGTTCTTTTACTAATTTTTCTGATCCCCAACTCTCTTATACTGTACAAGTTCAGAATCAAATCTCAGAAAATGATTTTGGACAGGAGTTGTGATAATGTTTTCACCCACAACATTTTGTATACTAGTTTAAGCTTTATGCCGATGTTGTAACAGGAACAAGTGTTTATTCCAGTAAAAAGATCAATAGAAAGAGGAAGATCGTGGATCGCCGGGCTTCAAAAAGCCGCAAGATAAGGTGTCTATTACCCTTGTTTACAGCCTTGCCTAAAATAATTTTTTATATTCTTTGACAATAGCTGATTGCACCTATTCAATTAATGTGACAGGTATAATGTGCATGAGAAAATTGTGAATTTTATGGCACCAGAACCTATGGTGCTACCTCCTATGGCACCTAAATTATTTCTAAATCTTTTTGTGTAGCAAAATTCTCAACCAGTGTGAAGTGGAGTTTCTTATTAATCAAACCCAGTTAGAGATGCAATTTTGTAGGTAGTACAAATTAATTAATGTAATTAATAAATGCTTGTCCTTCACCATCGATTTAAATTGTAATTAATGTGTTCCACCAAGGAGAAACATTAACTTGTTATTCTGGTAATATATATATATATATACTCGAAATTATTAAATTTCATTTGAATGGTTCTTTTCACTACAAAATTTCTAAGGATGAGTGAAATAATAAATTTGAGATAAGTTGACGGTGGATTTGGCATATCCAATTTTCTACATATTTGCCAAATTATGTATATAATCATATTGGTCTAGTTCTTGTATTACCTATCAGGAGATATTAGAGTTTTGTTCTGCAGGTAAATTGATTCTGGATTCAGCAAATCGAATTTTCTACATAGTAGTCAAACTATGTATATAAATATGTTAGTTGAGTTCTTGTTTTACTGATTAGGAGATGCTAGAGGTTTTCTTTCACAGGTAAATTGAATGCTTGGTGATTTTGAATATATATGATATATCATATACCTTATTTGCATTACCCAAGGGTTTATATACATGAAATAAGGAAATATTTATTCTCACATTTGAGGGTTTCCCTAGCATGGGATATTATAGTTTGGATTCTATTAGATGTTGCACTGGTCCTGTGGTGGTTGTGGACGATGATGCTGGTGGCTCTCCTGCCCTTCCAAGGATTGATACAGACATCCCTGGGTCAGTTTCCTGAATCAGTCTTCATTGGCTTTTTTTTCCTTGGTATTATTCATATTTGTTTGTATTCTATGTCTTGGGTTTACCCTCTCTTCTTGTTCTTTTGTTTAGTGTTTAACTTTGGGTTCAGTCACTGATTCAGCTTCTGGGTTTTTTTCTGCCCTAACACAAATTGATTGTAGCTAGATGTAATTTTGAGTCCCATTGACCTAGTTCAATCACATGTGGACATTACTATGGTTTATTATCCTTTTTTCTTTCGTTACATGTGAAAATACTTAATTATAATCAACCCTACCATAGATGGTTCATGTTGATTGATACTCAACAAAGGAAGCCTCTTCATGTGGAAGATGAGTGTGAGCAAAGACATTTTTTCCTATTGAAAATGTTCATTGCCCGGCTTCAAAAGCCTAGTTTTTGAAACTGACCATAGAGTTTTGTAGTTTTCGTATCAGTCTCATTTTTACTTAATTTTGTCTGTTTAGATCTAAGTTGCATGGCACTAGTATTTACAGAGCTCGTTCAATACTTAATTACATGGCTTGGATAAATAATGTACATTTGCTTTGCCTTTGCTTTGCCTTTAGATTCACCTGTAAGAATATCCATTTGATACAACTTCAAAAAATTATTTACATTTTAGACATTTGTCCATGTTTACTTTCATTTACATTACCATTCCTTTTGTTTTTTCATATGTAAAAAAAGATGGTTTTAATTGGGTTCCCCACAGTAAAATTGATTGGTGAAAATTCATGACAGAGGTCTGATTGAGAAATCTGACAAATTCCAAATAATAAAACACAACAATTTGCAGAGGACAGATTTACACCAGAACATTGCAAGCCAAACAACAGATGACTTGTTCTGCTGAAATGTTTCAAAGCGGATAAAATACAAAAAGCTGTTGCTGCAAAGGCCTGTCATGAAATGATCAATTCCAATTTGGTCTTCCTCATTTTGATCTGATAATGACACAGAAAAATCAGATTAGATTTTCTGTGAATGCGGGAAAAGAGGGATTTTTCTCATTTCATAGCATTCATAAAACCAAAACACCAGTCTTTCATGCTCTCCTTTCTGACCATGACAGTTAATTGAGATTAATGATAATTTAGACTTATTTCCCCAGAACATAATGTTTTTTTGTATAGAACCAAATTTATTTTTTTATTTTTTATGGTAACTTTATTCGAGTGGAATGTGTGGCTTGAATTAGCAAATTTTCTCCAACAAAAGGTTAACATGTGGAATGGAGGGAGATTAAATGCTATAGATAACTTTTAATGGACTTTCCCTCAAAATGTCGGGAAAAAGAGTCTCAAACTTGTATTACTAATGTTTAATATTTAATATTTAATACTTCATATACATTTACTATTTCATCTTTGGTTTC
Source organism: Sequoia sempervirens (assembly GCA_007258455.2). Classification (NCBI taxonomy): domain Eukaryota; kingdom Viridiplantae; phylum Streptophyta; class Pinopsida; order Cupressales; family Cupressaceae; genus Sequoia; species Sequoia sempervirens. The sequence continues at coordinate 150,487 of VDFB02263051.1, forward strand.
ATTTATCCTCACACGGGGAAATTGGCATCACATTTTGAGGATGCACAATTTTTGTCTTTAGTGAATGTGCTTTCACATGAGGAAGTAGGCATCCCACATTGAGATGGTACTCTTGGTAATGTGTCAATAGCTTGGAAGGTGTGTAAGTAATCATAACAAGAGGTACTTATGATAGATTCTTATGCTGCATAAGAGCATGTAAAAGGGATTTTACATTGGAGTCTTGGCCAACATTATGACAAGTTTGGACACTTGTCATGTAGCATCTTTGAATGGGATAATGAAGACAAATTGAGGTGACTAGGTTTGGGTGGTCAAATATTTTTTTTTACGACATGACATGTAATGAATTTGCTGAAAATAACCCAAAAGACCAAAATAAAGGGTGGTGTTGAAATTTGTGCCGTGACCATTTGGGTGTCATACTTATCTTAGCCTTGCTCATAGTTTTTCAAAACCATGTGACGATGTCTAGTTTGTTTATCTCCTATATAGTGGTGCTTGGAATGGAGTAGAGGATGCATTTTTCAGGTCTATTTGTAAGCATTGTTATGTTGCTTGAATGATCCCATAATTGTATTTTGGCGATACTCTTGTAAGAGGCATAACCTACTAATTATATTGTAATAATGGTTGTTGATTGATACAAGTGGATTTGCATTTGGAGTGAGGTTTTTCTCTTGAAAAAAGTTTCTCCACATAAACGCTTATGGTATATTGTTTATGTGTTTCTCTTTAGTTATTTGTAATTATCATAAATTTGCACAATACTTTTCGATAATATTAGTGTTAGAAGTGTTTCCACACGCCTTGCTTCCTTTCATTTGATATCAAAGCTCGATCATCTCTTATTCTAAGTGTAGGGTAGAGGATCTTTTGTATTAATCTTTGATTAAGTTGGAGCTTGCATAAGAGTTGTGATCTTATTGCAAGAAAGGATGATAAAAACGCGTAGAATATAAATGGAAAATGTTCATAGGCATACATTTTGCATAATGGAAGCTCAAAATGGAGGATATGTTCATAGACATAGATTTATGGGTTGCAATTCTTGATACAAAGACTACTATAATGAAACAAGAACACTAGGACTTGATGGATAGAAAAGGCTAAGGTTCTTCTAAGATTCTATTTGACAAATTTAGTGTTGCTAAATATTAATGAGGAGATCACTTCAACAAACCTTTGAAAGAAGTTGAGAGAGATCTATTAGACTAAATCCTTGGTAAATAAACTCTTTTTGAGAAAGAAGCTATATACACTTTGGATGGAGGATGGTGGATTATTAGATGGTCATACGAATGGCTACAATGTGATAGTTATCTAGTTGAACTTCGTGGGAGTAAAAATGGAGGAGGATTGTTGCATCACTTTGCTTTGTTTTTTGTAAGATTCATGAGATCACCTTATTATGGTTGAAAATGGATGAAGTGGTGGCATCGTTTCTCTTTAAGAAGATGCGAAAGAAGACTTTTGAAATTGCTAAGAAGAGGCCCTAGTTGTTCATGGTAGATTAAAAGAATAACGAAAATAGGAGGGCAAGAAACCAGAAAGTCGAGCTAAATCTTGTGGGAGATCCGAATGTCCTAGTAAGCCCTAGGCTAAATGTTGGAATTGTGGCAAGTCTAAGTTAGAATCTCTAGAACAAATGAAAAATTGAAAATTGGCGCAAGAAATAGATACTACAAAATTGTATATAGAAATGATTTATAAAATGAAAATTGTAGAAATAATTTATAAAATCAAAATCAACATCACATAGTTAGTCTCCAAGAGTAATGCAAATATCTACAATCAAGCCCTAGTTTATTTATTTTTATCAAATTGCATCTTTAACAAGTTGGAAAGAAAAAAGTTTTTTTGGGTTTTGATTGCAATGCCAAAAAACTTTCTAGATATCTAATAGATTTTTCATATAGGAAGTAGATTTTGTAAAAAACTAGTATAGAAGTGTCCAAACTATTGTTGGTGGAAAAATAAAATATTGTAATAAATTTTGATTGAAAACTCGAAATTTAGTGTTTTCTTCAAAAGTTCATATTTTTTTATTTTCAATCTATTGGACTTATTTGCATTGTAAAATGCACTAAATTATAAAGTGCCAATTTTTTTTGTTTGTTTGGTGGGGGAGGGGGGAGGGAGCTCAAATCAGTAATCAGTTAGGGGGTTTAGTTGCTTTTCACATTGATATTTGTTGATAATTAGACCATGTCTAGAAATTACAAACTAAAGTGCGAGTAATCAGCATGGGGATGCATTCTATCCTCATTTCTCACATAATCTCTTCCAACATCTATCCAAGATTGCAAAGCCTGAATCACTTGTTGCTACATCTGCATCCAATATTGAATCATCCATGAGTTCTAATGATTCTTTGCATCATGACATTACTATTGTCATTCCAGATCTGAGACATTGGAATGTATTGTTACCAAATTTTTACCTACAACTCAATTTGGTAGAGCTAAAACAGTTGATTACATTTAAAGGTTAAAGGTATTTCAACAAATTTCTACTATGCTTAGTCGTTGCACTAAAAGAATGCTATCAAAGGAGATTCAATTTTACTATGCAAGGTTTTACAATAGAAGGAATCACATAAATTGCATGAAATTGCTATTTTCCATTCACATTGTAATAGAAGTATACACAAGCCTGCAACAATGTTGTTGTTTTATACATTGAAAGGAAAAGAATTCTCAAATGTCTCACACAAGCTATGGGAGTAGCTGAAATAATGCAACATAAAGATAGACTATACAACTGAAGATAAAAATAGTGAAAAAAACACATGAAAGGAAGTATATCCATCATTTCCCGTGGTAGTCTTGTGTTGGCCTTCTTTGTTTCCAGCTCCTCCTTGCTGCCGATCTTCAGATGAACCTGTAGATGATTGAAAAGATTGGTTAGAGCTTTAGATATAAATCTCATCATATGTCCTATCAACAAAAATATAGCATATATCTATGATGCATTAAATAAGTTGAACCATTATCAAATGTATGCAATAGAGCCTGAAAATCAAACATCATAGGAGCATTGAGCTTCACGGTTTTTTTACCTAACATGTTTGTTCACTGTGTAGGTATAGGTGAAATTTTCATTGTTGGATTCATTTCTTTTGACATTTCAGTATGTGGTGAAAAAATGGGCTCCCACAAGGGTCACTCCAACATGTTGCCCCTAAGTCTTAAGAGGGGAATGAGGTAAGAAAGGGACAATTTGATTGTTCAAATGAAAACATTTTTCAGTTTGAGGAATGATTTACAAAGTGGCTGTAAGAACTAAGCACATTGTCCATTCATGACAACCAAATCAAAAGGTGCAATGAGGAAGCCCTCCACATTAAAGTAACAATCATAAATGAGCAATGAGCTCATTTAAAGTGCTTAAGTAATACACAAAACATAGTAAAAGTGCATCAATTTTTACTAAGGATCTTTGTGTATCTACAAGTTTTCATGTCACACTTGATTTTGCATCATTATTTTATGTTTTTCATTTGCTGTCACAACATCATTTTTGTTGTTTTCATCATATGAAATGCATACCTTGAAATACTTTCTTTTGAGGGACAAATCATGAAGGGAAACATTGCAAATTTATGACAAGTCTTTAAGTGATATAGGTGTTTCATATTTAAGGAAATAGTCAACTCTCATGGACAGTCAAAACCTTTCAAGTATGAAGAGCAAGTAGTGATCAAGAAATAAGAGCAATGTCATTGGAGTAGTGACTTTATTTAGATAGTTGTAAATCCAAAAGTTGGTTTTGGAGGGAGGGAGTTGTAAAGTTTGCTTAGCAATAAGTTTAAATTTGTGAGAATTAATTAAGTTAGATTTGATTTGTAATTTGAATCACTGATTCACCCAAATAAATAAATGACTAAACCATGATTAAATAAATGACTATCATGACTAAATAAATGACCACAATGACAAATAAATTACTACTATGACTAAATAAATGACTACAATGATTAAAATAAATGACTACAATGACTAAATAAATGACTACCATGACTAAATAAATAATCAGTTAACAACAATAAATGACTAAATCTACTACCAAATTGATCAATCAAAATAACATTTAAATGAATAAAAATGGTTTAGTCATAAATTTGGTCATGTTATAAATGATTGACAATAAACTACTAATGGTCATGTGACCAAACTATTGATCACATGACCAATTTTTAGTAGTTTTTTAATCATTTTTTTGTCCTAGTGATATCCAATGCCAAATGAATAAAATATTCTTTCCAGCTATCAAATGTTGCTACAAACACCTATAGTGTTAGGTCCCTATCAGAATGAAGGTAGTGTGAAGCTACAAGGCCCTATGACATCAAGTCCCTTATGAATATGATGAACAAGGCTCGTGTAAAGATAGCTTGAGTATTATCATAACTGTGCAGTGTGTGCATAAGTATTGTGTTGCGTGTGCGTGTGTTAAAGCATGAAAAATTAGGTCTGGGTGTCCTCAGTAGTTGATTTGTGTAACTCAACTGCTAGGTTAGCAGACGTGCTTGGTATGTCCCTTAGTAAAGATGTAGGACTTTGTGAATCAGATGCCATTTTAGGCTCACCACGATCTCCATATTGCTAGATGCATGAAAAGATGAAGTCATCATGCTGCATTGGCTTCTTATATAACTTGAGTCTATGTCTGTTGAAAAGAAGGGAGAATCGGGCTGCATCAATGGTATGCAATTGCATTGCACCATTTGGGTAAACCTTACTGATTTCATAAGGGCCCAACCACCTAGACTGGAAATTCCCCTTGAAATCCTTATACCTTGAGTCATACAATAGAGCTCAATCTCCTTCATGAAATTCTTGTGTCTTGATAAACTAATCATGCCATTTTATTCATTGTTGTTGCTTCACCTCTATATGATGGACTGCTTCCTTGTGGATTTCATCCAACCCATTAAAAGAGTGCAACCTTTCTTGTTGTGCCTCTATTAAATCTGGATGCCTAACTCCACTGCTGTCCTAAGAGTTTTGTATTCAAATTCTATAGGCAATACAACTATTTTTCCATAAACTAGCTCATAAGGGGTAAACCCTACTATTGTATTTCATGTGGTCCTATATGCCCAAACAACTTCTGGTAATCTAGATACCCAATCTCTTCTATCGAGCTACACTATTTTTGTTAATATATTTTCAATCTCCCTGTTGGTAACCTCTACTTGTCCATTAGCTTGATGATGATATATGGGGTACATTTCTTGTGCCTGATCTGATATTCTTCTACCAACTTTGCAATTAGATCTGAGGTGAATTATGGTCCTTGATCAGTCACTTGGAACACCATATCTAGTGAAGATCTCCTCATATAAATTTTTTGTAACATTGCCATCTATGATAAACTACAATGCTTTAACTTCAACCCATTTGGTTAAGTAATCAGCCCACACCAATACATATTCCTTACTATTTGAGTTAGGAGAGATAGGACCAATAAAATATATCCCCCATTTCTCAAAAGGAGCTAAGGATAGCTAGGGTTGTAAAGGAATTTCATGACTTCTTGTGGGTCTTCCCATCCTCTGGCAACAATCAAAACTTCTAATATATTTAACAAAATCCTTATGTAAGGTTGGCCAATAATGTCCTATTGTCAAAATATTGAAAGCTTTCCTTTTGGTTGCAAAATTTCCACCACAAGGTTCATCATGGCATGCTTTCAATATGTCAAACACTTCTTCCTCCCTAATACACCTTCTCATAATATTATCTGGTCCATTATAGAACAAAAATCCCAAAATCCGTGAATAAGGGAAGCATTTATGAACCATATACCTTTTTTCTCTTGGATAAAAGTGGATTGGAATCTATCTTGACACCAAATAGTTTGATATGTCAGCAAACCATGGTGTGTGTATATTTAGAGAAAATAGATTCTCATCAAGGAGAGAATCATCAATGACTCCTAATGATTGGGTAGGCAATCTAGACAGTAAATCAACAACCACATAGCTTTTCCAGGCTTATCAACTATTGTTACATCAAATTCCTATAGTAACAATAACCATATGACAAGTCCTCCACCTACTACTAGTTTTTTCATCAAGTACCTAATGGTTTGTGATCTGTATGTATGAACACTTGATAACCAGATATATAATTTCTAAACTTGTTAATAGCACAGACAACTGCAATCATTTCTTTTTCTCTCATAGTGTAGTTCAACTCTACTCCTTGGAGGTTTTTACTAATATAATAGATTGCATATTACTTATTCCCTTCTTTCTTCACTAGGACTAATCTAATGGAAAATTTAGATGCATCAGTGTGGATGTGAAATGGAAATGTCCAATTTGGCCCTCTGAGAACCAAGACATGAGTTAAAGATGCCTTTAGTTTGTCAAATGAACATTGACAACCTTCAGTCCAATCAAATTCAGAATCATTTGTCAACAAAATAAACAGAGGTGCAACAATCTTACTAAAATCTTGAATGAATCGCCTATAGTAACCTGCATGTCCCAAGAAGCTTCTTACATCTTTTTGTTTGTGTGGTATAGGTAGGTTAGATATAATCTCAATCTTTTTAGGATCAACCTATTTGCCTTCACTAGATATAAAGTGTCCTAACACAATGCCTTGTGTCATCATCATGAAACACTTCTCATTGTTGACGGATAAATTGTGTTCCTTGCATCTTTTTAATACTTTCTCTAGGTTACTAAGAGCTTCCTCATAAGTTTCACCATAAGTGGTGAAATCATCCATGTATATCTCCATGCAGTTGTGTGCAAAGTCAAAAAATATGTTGACTACTGCTCTTTGAAAGGTAGCTAGAGCATTGAACAAGTCAAAGGGTAAAACAAAATATGCATAAGATCCCTAGAGGTAGGTAAATGTGGTCTTATCTTGATTTCCTGGTGCAATCTTGATTTGGTTATAACCACTAAAACTATCAAGAAATGAAAAATATTTCTTTCCAACCAAAGAGTCAAGAACTTGGTCAATAAATGGCAGGGGAAAGCGATTTTTCTTGGTCACAATATTTAATTCCCTGCAATCAACATAGACTCTCCATTTCCCACCTTTCTTGGGAACTATAACTAATGGTGAAACCCATTCACTATTTGAAATAGGGTGTATAAAACCAGCATCTAAAAGATTTTGCAGTTCAAGTTTCACTATATCTCTCAGAGTTGGGTTCATGTGTCTTTGTGGCTATCTAATAGGTCTATAGCCTTCATTAGTGAAAATCTTGTGCATACAAAGATCAAGATCAATTCCCCTCATATCATGGTAATCCAATGCATATGCAGCTGAATGTTCCTGCAACACTAGTTGTAGAGAATTTTGTTGTTCCTTAGTCAGGGAATTATTAATATTAACATCCTCCCTTGCATAATTTCCAACTCATTTGATAACTCTTGAATTGATGAGAGATCAAGGCTTGGTATGATTGGTAAACATTGTTGAGGGAGTAGTGAATGAAATAATTGTGATATTTCTTATGTAGAATCAATAGGTACAATACTATGCAAAGGGTCTTGCAACTGTGAACTCCTACCATAGTCATTTTAGTTATATGAGTGATTAGCTCATCTTCATCTAGTTCATCTAATAAGGGGTTGTGCTCAATAGTCATCAATGTATGAAGAGAGTGGCTATCTTCCTCTTCCTCAACCAAATTGGGCCAAATGGAGTGCTCCAAATCTGCACACGGTTTGGCTATTGGATAAAGAACCAAGTTCTTTGTAATTATTCCATTGTATATTATCATTTTACCAGATCTTAATCCTATGAATGCATCGGATGCTGCCACCCAAGGCCTACCTAGGAAGAGTTGGTAACTTGTAAGGTTAACTTTAGGCTACAAGACTATGAAGTCTGTAGAGTATTCCCACAAATCCAATGCAATAACTATGTCTTTAATTATCCCCTTAGCTTTGATAGTGGACCTATTAGCTAATTGCAAGATAGTTTGTGTAGGCCTGAGGTTGACCAACTAAAGCAACTGCATTATTTCTTTTGTCACGACATTGATGGCTGCCCCCAATTCTATCAAAGTTTTTTTAATGAGAGTCCCATTAATCTTCACATCCATAACTAGACTACCAAGGTCATTATACTTAGGCAATGTAATGTTTCCCAACCTGATGTCTGCAAGATTCCCCAAAACATTTACTATTTGTGGATCTTTCCTCTTTCTACCTAGCTTCTTGACAAATATCTCTTACTATCTTAGTGTAGATTGGAATGTCTTTGATACTTGGATTTGTGGGATTTTCATGTTAACATATTTCAACTACCCTAAAAGTTCAGTCTCAGCTCATGTGTGATGCTTTTGTAGAGCCGGGTGTTTAGGTAAAGGTAGCATAGGTTGTTGGTAATTCATATTGGGTTGTTGCCATTGCTAGCCCTTCTACCATTGAGGTTGCCATTGATTCTGTTGAGTTGGATATTGTGGATTGTAGTTGGAACCCTAAAAGTTTTTTTGTGGCCATGGGTTTGGTTGCTAGTTCCAATTTTGTTGGGCTTGTGGCCATTGTTGAGGAGTCTGTCCATTGGTTTTGGCTTGTTTGTCAAGGTTGAGTGTTCCAAGTAGAAAAAAATTGATTGCTCAAAGGAAAAGATGGATTATAACTAAGAGGTTATGGTGGCATACCTTGTCTTTGTTTCCAAGGTCTGCTTTGTGCTATGTAGAAATTTTTTCCATCATCTCCTTCCATTGCCTAGAAATATAGTTTCTCAATTCTTTCTTATTGGATGTTGGCCACTCGTTTTCACTTACAATTGGCTTTCCTCTTCCTACAGGTAGGACAGTACTGAATGAGCAATGATTCTGCTTCCTCTTGCTTCTTTTTGATGTGGATGGTGTCCAACTATGTCGCTAGATGACGGATTATATCCTACTTCATGTGGGATAGTAAATTATTGATTTCAACTTTAGAAACCCCATTAGAGGACTTACTTGTGATGGATGACCTTTCACATCTTGGCTTCCTAGAAAGGGACCTAGAATAATTCTTACAGACTTTACAAATGTCTTCAAATGGACCTATAGAAATGTCTCCTCCCCTAATAAGGTTGAGGGAATCCATACTATCTTCATTAATTCCCCTTAGAAATACCAATTTAAGGGATTCCTCTAATAGTTTATGCTGGGGTTTCTTTTTCAAAGCAATTTGAAATCTTTCCACATAGTCTTCTAGTGGCTCATCCTCTTTTTGGGACATTGAGAAAATATCATCTTTTCTTCAGTCTAATCCTCTGCAATAGTCCTTGTATTTTTCTAGGAACTTTGTCTTCATGGTTTCCCAATATGGAACATCTTTTCCAAGCCCCATAAACCATTTGAGGGAAGAATCCTTAAGAGTAGCTAGGAAGAGCTTGAGTTAGTGAGCATTAGAAGTATAATCATAAATTTTGCACAAAACATCAAACTCAAAGAGAAAGGTATCTGGGTCCTCAGTTACCAAGCCATAAAAGATTGGTAATGTTGATGGTGGAATATTTTTTAGCACAATATCTTTGGCTTGGTTAGTAATGGGGAACTCAAAAGTATCTTGCTCTAGTGGATCAAGATCTGCCATTGTTTGGAAGGTCCCTTCAATTGTTGTGGAAGATGATGATGATGATAAAGATGGAAAGGAAGTGTCTACTCTTTCAAAAATCTTTGTAGTATACTCAAAAAAACCAATAGTATCTTCTCTATCTTGAATGTCTAAAGAGATGAATCTTCCTTGGTTATCTGTCTACCTACACATATGGTATGTTTATCTTTGTATCATAATGGCCCTATACAATGTTAGTAGCTTAGTGTTGAAAAAGGTGATTTCTAACAATCCTAATGCTTGGAAAGGGAAACTTAACTATGAAAACTATAAAAATAGGTCTATGAAGATAGCACCATCCCTAACAATAGTGCCAAAAATGTAGATTCTAAGTTAATGTTTTGTAAACTTAGTGAAGGTCACTTAATTTAGAGGGTCAACTAGCTGAACAATTCATTTGACATTGCTTAAGACTACATTAAATCATCAACCAAGGTGCATAAGCTTATGATGGTGCAACATTATATATGCCTTCATGGACTCAAACTACCCAAAATATCCTTCTAAAGTTATTCTAGTTACTAGAAATTCACAAAACTGTAAAACAATAAAAATAACTAAAACTTAGTTGCTACAGGTACCTACAGTAAAGGCTATAGCTGAACTATTACTAATGAAACGATACTATGTTAACTAAAAACTTGATTAAAATTATTGACTCGACTAAACTATTCTCTAGAGTATTACTGATAATTATTGTGCAATGTTCCTAAGCATTCACTTGTAATAAGTAAGAAATGAAATCTTAGTTAAGTTGCATATAATCCATGAACAACAATAAATTAATATTAATTATCAAGAGAAATGAATAACTGAAAGATGAAGTGAAGAACAATACCTTGAGTGGCTTTCTCAAGTAACTATTTCCACTTAACGGAACTCAATCTAACAAATAGATTTCATGCATCTCATGAATTGATCTTCATTTATTGCACAAGATAAAAGATTACAAAACACTCTTACACAAACTAGATTCAACCATTCTGTAGATTCATGTTTCAACTAGAGATAATAGATAGTATAACTTGTGAACAACCAACTAACTAAACTACAAACTCAACCAATAGTTATATACAAACTAAGGGAGTCATTATTGAAAGAAACAACTTAAACCAAAATAATTAATTCCACTCCCAGAGATTTAGAGCATGGATTCAAGATTTGGAATTATTCAACCTATATCTAAAAAGAAAGAGAACCCTATCAAAATATAATTCTATCAAAATAGATTATATTTAATAATGCATCCATATATCAAAGTTCTATCTCAGAAAAGACCTCTTCTTCAATGTTTATTAACTGCTTATGATAACACATGTTCTATCTTTATTAAGTTCCTTTGACCAATAGCCACCATGTTCAACTATTTATGTAGCATCCCCTAGTTTGGTATTCAACACCCCTTTTGCTACGTGTTCATCCCACAACAAATATGCATCATGGTTCCTCTTTTTGTTGCAAAAAGGTTAGTTTCACAAAATACCTACACAAGGATAACCATCATAATTAAACATAACTTTTCATCAACATTTCCATGCACATATTCATATAAACAATTCAATGCTAATATATTAAACCATAATTCCATCACCATGTTTTTGGGTCTTAGGTCTGTATAATGGATACAAAAAGGATAATATAATATGGAATATTGTTAGGAAGTATGTTCAAAAGTATCTTAAAGTCTGTATAAAAGCAACAGAAAACAAACTATTATCTGGACCTATCATTATCTATCTTGATATTTACTATATTGATTGGTATACATCCTTATTATTTATCTACCTAAAATGAAGAAAAAGGAATCCCATGTTCCAAGTGTCTAGAACAATAGGATCTAGGTTCCTTTCTCCCTAATTTCATTAGAAAAAGAGATCTCCCAAGGATAGGGTTGACTTTCAACTTGAGGTGAGCCAATCCTATTAGGAAGGTCTATTAGGCGATAAATTAAAATGCATTAACTAACTAAATTACATGACCTAACACTTTAAATGTAGAATATTATGATAACAAAAATGGAAATCATAGTTTGTAAGAAGATCTTGAAAGTGCATAATGGTATGTACTTGTCTAAAAAAGTGGGTTTCAAGACCTGTAGTAGGACTCGTTTGTCCAAGGGTGAATGGATCTTTACACAGGGATTTTCCTCAACTTCGGGGGTGCTCTAGTGCAAGATCTAAGCTTCTAGTTTCCCAAGGTTTCACTGCGAGAAAACCAGAAATAATTTATGCAAAAATGCTCCTTTGATCAATCTTTAATCCCTCTTCACCTAAGATTTTTTTTTTTGGGTGAATAAGGGTTGCCTTAGTCAAACCCCATGTTGGTAATTAAACCTCGATAATGAAGCAATGGTGAATGGAAGGAATTGATGAATGAACAAAACCGTGTCACAACTCACCAAACCCTTATTGGCTTCCCTTAGAGGAGTGAAGTCTAACACATCACTCTAAGGTCTTGATCAACTTGCATGCATTTTCTTGATTGATTGCTTGATTTGATGCTTGAATGCTTGAAACCTACATCATAATGCTAGCTCTAAAACATGACATGAACACACATGAACTTTGACATGATGATATGATCTTGATTTTTGTTGTAGATGACTGATAAATCTGCTCTTCAATTCTCTTGACAATAATATTTTCTCTTGTCAAAGTTTCCTCTAGCTTGTTAGATCTGAATTTATTAAATAAGTATGTATTTATAGGTGTTTATCTAATTTCTCAAAAATTAGATTCCATAAGCCAACATTTGAAACTTGAATTTGAATCATTAAAATGTCACCAAAAATATATTAAAAATTGGGTTTTGGAACTTAAATGTGACCCATTCACTCTTGGGAAAATGGGTCCTAGGACCTAAATCCAAGACATATAATTTCCAAGGTGTTATGATTAATGTTTTCAATTATTTAGTATAGGTTTCCCTTTCAGGAGACATGAATAATAAGGCTTTGGAATGCATAATTTAGTCAATTAGAATCTTAATTAATTCCAATAAATTAAGGGACCCAAACATAGTGTGAAATTGTAAAGGTATACAATTTTCTACACTACATTTAGCCCCCACTTTATTGAGAGTATGAAATTACACTTAGACTCACACTAAAGAAAAATATATGTCAAGAGGGGTCCAAGTGCGCAAATTTTGATGAGATATAATAATAAAGGTCAAGGAGGTGGCCAAGCCCCCAGGATCAAGATCCCATGGAAAACCAACAAAAGCACAAAGGGACACACATTTGCATGATATGAAGCAGGGAGACAAGATACACAAATATACAATATCAAAATTAATGCAAAAAGGGATGAACTAGAAAGTTGTATTATGTCATGTCCATCAAACACACTCACATGGCTTCACTAGCAAGCAAGTTTTGATATTCTTGGTGGCCATTAAAATACACTCACAAGGGCTAGTGCAATTCTGGTATACACTAGGTGAGCCCCCAAGGTTGAGAAACATACACTAGGTCTACAAGGTTTGTACTCACAAAAGGGTGGTAGATGGGGAAGTCATGCTAGGTCTATAGGCCCCCATACATCAACCATATCAAAAGTTATACTCCCTGATAACTTTGATAAGGTTCCAAAAAATGAACATGCTTCACAAGGCTAGCAAGCTACATTATGCTAGACACTCATGGAATATGGAAAGGTTTAAATGCAATAACGTTGAAAAGATAATCAAAGGAGTTTTGCTTAATACACGAGAGGTCTCACCTTAGGGAACATCACACTTGAAATCACCACCAAGAGAGGACTTGCAGTTCTTCTTTTGAAAGCATAAAGAAATAAGTCCCAACCACTTTGTGGCAATACTACATCACCAATCCCAGAGGTAGAATCCTCAAAATGAGTTGCAAAGCTCCTTCACAAGTTCCTTTTCCCACTATCTTAACCTCTACAATCAGGTCCTTAGGGGCCTCTTCCATAAGCCTAGGGTAATCCTTCTTTATAGTTCTCTTCTTTGCATGTTTTTTAGGTGTATCGGGTTTAGGCTTATCATCTTGAGGCTTAGGTCTTTTGACCCTTTTTTGGCTACGTTTCCTCTCTGGTTTGGCAAAGGATTCACTGGGCTCATTCATGTTTGCAACATAATAAAACTAGGGTTTCAAATAACAAATAATTACAACTTAAGTGCCTTACATTCATAGGATTCAAATTGAAAACCAAAAAATTCAACTCCTCTACCACAAACCTTGTGTGTAATAATTTCAATTTCTTTTGGATACAAGAAATGACAATTCTGACCACCAACCCTAGCTTTTCACCCAACTCCCAGACTACCCAATGCTACAAATTACCCACAAAGGTCAAGAATTTAACTTACCCAAGAAAAATAGTAGGTTGTTCTTCAAAATTAGCCTTACCAAGAGCTTCACCTTCTTCTCTTCTTCACTTAGCCAGTTCTTCAGCTCTCAACAATTGTAATTATGGAAGAAAGGTGAACAACAACCCTCTTTATGACTAAAAAATTGAGCATCTTCTCCATTACTGGCTGATAGATTGCTCACATGGGAAAACTAAAAAATAGTCATTCTAGTTTAAACTCCATCCATCAATCTTCTTTTGATTTAAAACATGATCAACAATCATCCTCAACCATTGCTCCATAATATTACAAATGCGCTTTAAAACAATGATGATGCCCTAGACAACTGCCATGTAGCCATCCATGTATTTACAATACCTTTTGGGCTCCATTGCTTATCAAAGTAATGCCTTGTAGTTATGTCCAAACTTCGGCGATGAGTGACAACACCTCCAATGGAAGGAATATTCCTCAATATATCCTTCATCGTTTGTCACTAAAATGTCACAAAGTTGCATTTGTATTTAGGTAAAGAGGAACTACCAATGATAACAAGACATAACCTTAGTCCACTGCTTATTGTTGTAATAGATTTGGAGTTGAGAGTGCTTTTGACAATAGGAAAAATGAGCGATAGCACTAGATACTGAGAAGTGGCAAGAGAATATCTCTCCATTCTCAACCTTCCTATCACTCATCAAATTAATTGAAAAAGGTGATGAAACCTTTCTAAGATGGCACGATAAAAGGGAGAAACAATTTTCATCATGCTTCGCTGAAGTGGAATGAAGAAACCCAAAGACTTCAACGATAGGCGATATGAAAGACATATAACAATATTGCTCATCACAATAATCAATCATGAAGATCAGATTCTTTCAACAACACACAATGCAAAAGAGAACCAAAGGCCCATTGATCATCGTGGTAATGAACCCAATGAGATAAACAACTTTAGTGATGAGCAATAGACTAAAGTGACAAAAATATGCATGTGCACAAAGTTTGTTTTAAAAGAGGGACTACCCAGGGGGAACATAGGATATGGCCCTAAGGAGGATAAAGTCATTTTTTTTGCAAAGGATGTAAAAGCCATATGATTTAGATCTTTCAATTTATAATTTTTTTAAAAGGTCCAAACCAAAGTAAAAATGAGGGCAATCTTAAGTGATGGGTAAATGGGAGATTATAACCACAAGGAGCTGGTAATACAATGAACTTAATAGCATAAGTCATGACTTGAATGATCGGGAACCAATGATAGGAGGTCAACTGTGAAACATAACGTTTACAAAGGGAAATAAGAATTAGGATTTTTGGAGGGTTTAAGACATAGATAAACCCTAGAATTGAAGAGTTACATAAATCCTAGGCCCTAGGACATAAGGTAACCAAATTTTGCAAACTCTACCAATGGAACACAAAGTAAATTTAGGGGCTCCACCACAACCTTTTCTATCTGGCTCTCAGAAGTGAAAGAAAATGAATGGGAATATAAGTGTAATAGCTAAGAGTGGATAAGGCTTTTAACCCATTTCATATTTTCCTTTAACCAGGATTGGGAAAGGGAAAATGAGACATAAGGAGATCCTTCCTTAACCTTAGTTGAGAACCTTTCTCTTTCCAACTTTGGTCACTTTATGACCTCATTTAGGGAAAATAAATGATGGTGATGTAACAAGTGCCAATTTACCTTTTGCTAACGACTAATTAGAATCCTTATCATTTATTACATCTTGTTTTTCTTGACCCCAAGGGATTCCCACCAACAAATTCTTTGTTGTTGATAATACATTTTCAAGATCCAATAGATTCTTTGTAGTTGATAATACATTTTCAAGAACCATGGGAGGTGTTGTTTGCTCCTCATTTTGATCACATAGATTCTTGGTTATAGCAACTTGAGATTAGGAATCACCAGAATGATCAAACTATGACATTTGAAACAAACATTCTCATGTGTTTAAACCGGAATATTTCGAGCCCATTTAACATACTTAGATTATATGTGTCTTTAAGTGGGAAAATCCCTAGTTGCATCCAACAATATGTAGATCCTAACTTGTTTAGCTAGTTTTTTGAAAGATGCATGATCGTGTTTTAAGAAAACACCCATACAATTAGCAAAGGTTTCAAGAATATGTAACTCCCTATAATCAAGGGGGAGTGAGCACAACTAAATCCAAAAGGGAACAAATTTGACCACTGAAAATTCAAGATTAAAATTTGGGGACTAAGGTTAAATAAATAGTCTATAACCTTGTAAAACCCTATAAGTAGCATCCATGTGGGATTTTGTGTCAAATAAAACTACAAAAAACCCCTTCCCTTGGTCCAAATAGAAAACCTTAATGACACTAGACCAAACCTCAAAAATTGAAGTTTTCAATGTTTCAATATCAAGGGTAAGTTTCTAGAACTTATAGATAAGTGCTTTCCCTCAAAGATCTTGAAGTTGTGGTTCTAGTGACTCATAAGAGAAAGTGATCGTAAGGATACCATGTTGAACAGGTGGTGACTGCTGCTTTGAGGGAGATTGTTGATGCCATTCTAATTGCAGTTTTAAATCTTTTGGAGAAGAAGAATGTGGAGAAGGACCCTTATGTACATCCTTTCACCTCCATTTCTTTTTACCCAGACATTTATTTTGCACATTCACCTTCCCATCATATTTTTTGTCTTCCTAGGTTTGTTGCGGTCTTCTTTGGGCTGAAGACTTTGGAAGATCTAGAAATTGCTCTGTATGCTCATGATTGTTGCTTTTTGGATTGAGGGGAGCGCCGAGCAGAGGAGAAAAGGGGTTTGGGGATACTAAATTTGGATTAGGGTGACCTTGAGAAATATTTTTCATTCTTTGAAAACCTGCTATGTTAGATGCTTCTTTGGAAAAGTCTGTCTGGTCCCTCCTAGGTATTCTAGCTTGTATTGGTTTTCGTGGGGAGTTCTCTACACAAATGTTCAATGGTGTTTGTTTTTCCTTATTTAATATTTTCCTTGGATACCAGGGGCTGGTAAAACTATTCACCTCTAGCCGAATACTGATTTTGTTCAGGTTGCTGATGACCTGAGAACCCTTGGTACCCTCGAAATAGCTGATACCGACCACCATTTTTCAAAAAAGAGTCGTTGATATTCCCTGGTATTCACAAAGCCATTTTGTCCTTGTTTGATATCCTATTATTGTTAACTATTATAATCCTAAAATTATTATAATTGGGATTATAATTACAATCAAGAATAAGGTAAAAATTATGGCTAGAACTATTCAAAAATTAAAATAAATTAAAAATAAAATATTAATAATAAAAATCACTTAAATACATGATTAATAGATATAATGCTCCAAAATTTTATTCATCTAATATTTATATTACAAATTTTATTTCCAATATTAATTCATAATTCTTTTTAATTTCACTCTACAATTCTTTACTAAATAATTATTAGTTCCTTACTTCTTTGTGAAAGGTTGGAATGGGAGGTCGCTGCGTTATAATGGTGTTGAGTTTAAAATTGATGAGGAGTTCATTGCAGAGGCTACTGGTTTGGTGGTCTCTAGGAGGAAATTTTTCAAAGATAGAGGAGTTGCTAAAAAGGCTTTTGCAAATTTCTTCAAGTATGACGAGAAGAAGATGCTATGGGAAATTGGGAGTCGTGGCTACACTCTTTGAAGCCGTTATGGAGGGACCTAGTGTTGGACTTAATGCACTATTTTATCCTTTAAGGGAGATTCTTGGTTATTTACAACTACCATTTCATGCTCTTGAATCATTTTAGGCACAAGGTGCAAGTTTCTTTTCCCTTCTATTTGTTAATTTCCATGGAAAAGAGTATTGAAGATCATAGGAAAAACCCTAGGAAGGTGGTTTTACTTGAGGGTCTTATGAATCTCATTTTTTCTCTCATTAAGCTTAATTTAATTATGGTTTCTCCAAAAACCCCTGGTAAGAAGGCCGTTAAAAATTATGGGTATGATACGGGTGACTTTGTTGTTGAATGGGTTGGGAGTTTGAAGGAAGAAGAGTCGTAATTTGAGGAAATGTTAGTGGATGAAGGTGGCTCTTAGGAGGGGAATGAGGTCTTGGAAGATTGGAGCAAGGGATATGAAATAGATGTTGAGTTGCGGGATTCCATGGCGAAGTCTATGAGGAATTTTTCCAAAGGTAAATCTAAAGGTGCTAAGAAAATAAAGCTTTTTGTTAAAAAGAAATTGGAGGCGGTGCCTAGTTCTAGTGATAAACCCTTGTTGGGTCTTGGCGAAGGTGGTGTGGAGAATGTTGGTGTTGAGTATACCTCTATTGGGGATCCTTTTCCTGGGAAGCTGAAAATTTCTTTTGCGACTGAGTTAAAGGATTCTGTCAATGTGGGTTTGTGCTTGAAGGATCCTAGTGGTGCTAGTTATGCTTGCTCTGGTGAGTGGCAGAAAGGGATTGGGCCTATGGAGATGCAGGGGATGGAATGGGATATGGAGGCAGTTATGCACTTTTAGGGGGTTTCTCTAGTTGATAGGGTTGTTACATTGGAGTGCTTGGAAGTGTTAGCTGATTTAGCTAACTTTCCTGATAAGGAGTGTATCAAGGTGGATGTTGTGGAGATTGAGGACTTCCTTGTTGAAGAGGAGGAGGAGCAAAATGTGGATAGGAATGAAGCTCCTAGTAACCTTGAGTTGAATGAATAGCCTCTTATTAACTGGGATGATGTGAATATGAACATATTTTGCAAAATGGTTGAGGATGGGATGAGGAATTTGCTATCATTGGTAAAGTGGTTATTTTCTAAGATTAAGGAGCTAAATATTCAGGTTAAAAATTGGTAGGAGATTTGTGTGGCTATGATTTGTGGTAATCAGAAGGAGTGGGCCATTAAAGGAAAATTTAAAACAATGAATGTAATGTTGGACAAGTTGGTTAATGATGCTAATCGTATGGGGGGCTCTCATGAGGAGAGGATTTGTTCTCTAGAAATGCAAGTCAATAAAAGTATAGAGGACCATGTTGCCATTTTGGAGGAGAGAACTGGTAAGATGATGGAGGACTTAAGAACGGTGGTTAATATCAATAATAATTCTCTTAAGACCATAGCTAGGGGTCTCGCGGTTCTAAACGAAAAAGCTCTTAATTGGACGAGTAAACTTCTAGACTTGGGTGAGTTAGAGAATATGATTGAGGAAATCAATTGCCTAAACCAGGAGGATAAAGCTGAGGAATCTGCTCCATTAATGGAGAAAGATGTGAATGTTGGGTCATGCCTTAGGACTAGGAGCAAAACAAGAAGGAGAGCGGTTGTATCTACAAATGAAATCAAATAGGTTGTAGATATGCAGGAGGAGGTCATCAAGGAGAATATGGCCTCGATGAATGTTTTGGATAAAATATTATAGCTGTCACATTCCTTTTTGCTGGATTAGTTGGGTTGCTGATGTTTTTCATCTTGTTTTGGTAACGAGTTCTTGATGTTTTATCTTTTGTCAGCTTTTTGTCTTTTTGGGCTACTAGTTTTATTTGCTTAGTTTATTGGGCATCTTTTTGTCCTTGTAAAGGGTTTTGGGGCCCCTTCAAAACCTGATTTTCCTTATAAATTTTTTTTATTGATTTGAATGAAGATATTTAGTTGCACTTGTGTTTACTTAGAATCTAACAGTTTAATATAATATATTTTATATTTTAATATATATTAAATATATTAAATTAAAAATAAACAACTTGTAATAACTAATCATTTTCATATATAACAATATTATATTAATAATAAGAGAAGTAACATTGCCAACATACAATATCTAACTTTTCATTATTTTTAATATATATTATATTTATTTTATTTCTAAAATTTATTTAATATAAAATAGTTAGTAATATAAGTGGGCTATGGAGGTTGGCGAAGGGCAGTGGGACAATGCTCTCAATATTAATAGTGGTAGAATAGATACCTCTGCTAATACAGGTTCAATGGAGGAATGATGTTCAAACTTTACTCCATTCTTATATATAATGTGATGTATAATCTGGTTTGTTGGTTTTACATTATTCTGGGGACTATAAAGAATATCAAGTAATAGGATTTTTTGATACAAACATGCCAATGTTACAAATGGTGGTTTTTTGGGTTATATGAATAAGAAAAACAAATGCCAGTACTATAATTATGGCTTATGTAATCCTTTAATTTCAGCTATATAATATACTATAGGTAATAGCCTTTTGTAAAATAAAAAAATAGAACATTTATTAAATATATTATTTATTTAAAATTTAGGGATTAAAGTTAGGTTTATAGTTATGGATAGTATTACAATCATAATTAGAATTAGAGATAAGTCTAGCATTAGTATAATGGTTTAGAATTTATTATCAGGGTTAGAGTTAGGGTTAGGGTTAGGGTTAGGGTTAGGGATAGAATTAGAGTTAGGGTGTGAGATAGGGTTATAATTAGGTCATAGATATAACTAATTAGCAATACTAAAACATTATAATTAACAAAACCTACATTTATTTCTATTTACATTAATAAAACATACATTTAATTTTTTATCTAGAAAACAATAATTACAATACTATAAAGGCAAGTACTAGCCACTAAGTGGCACTTGTTAATATTATTATTTGAAAAATATATATTTATAATTATTTATCTAGAAGTCTAAATTTAAAAAGTTTAAAAGAAAAAAAGGTTGTATCCTACATTTTCTTAATTTAAAGCTAAGACTAGATAAGAATGTAGTTGTTTCTTTTAATTATATATTATATTTTTTAATATTTTAGAAACTTTGACAATTGAAGTCATTTCAATAGTCTTGCATCCTTCTCTACAAGTTTCAACCATTGATTTTAAAAAGGTCGTTTACTTCATATAAGGAACACCTTCAATGTTAATATATTAGTTAATTGTAAGGAACAAGGGTATATATACAAGTATATATGTGTGTGTGTGTGTGTATTTGTATAAAGTAGTGAAGTAAAATACATATGTTTATTCTAGATTAATTAAATAAAATGTATATATATACACACAAATTAGTAATTGATGGTTCTGGAAGTGATAATTAAATAATTAATACTACATTAGGAAATTAAATGGAACAAATAGGGGTGTTTAGCTCTAAGCTAAAAGATGGATGATTTTGATATGCTCTTAAATCTCATTGTTATGGAATTAGAATTGGATCCTCTTTGTTTATGTTTTTTCTTAGATTATGCATAAAGACAAACTTTCTTTGAGTCAAGTTTATAGGTTTAAATCATTTGGAATTGGGGTTATAATCCTACAACTTGTGGGGGGATTATGCTTCTAAAAGATGGTGCCTTTGCATGGACTACCATGCATAAATGAATTTTGGCAGGAGAAAGGTTGTGCTTCATTGGTATTCTTGACCCTTCTAGATGTCATTTTTCCTAAAGAAGAGGAGAAGGTTGGTCATTTATTGGTATGATGCCCCTTTATATAGGAATATTGGAATTGGTTGTGTGATAGATTGGATTGGAAAGAGGATCTCCTGAAGTATGTAGTGAATTCTTTCTATAGCTCATCATATCTATATTGTAGGTCCTCGTCTTATAGATTATGGACTAGAAGTCCACCAATGGTTATTTGGTAGACTCTGGAGAGAATGAAGTAGTTACATTTTCAAGGAAAAATGCTCTTTGGTGGAGGAAATCATCAGTAAGATTGAAGTCTAGAATCTTTGAAGTAATTAATGTAAATATTTGGAATTCAAAAAGGAGGAAATTCATTCATTGAGACTATTAGGTAAGCAAGGTTTGGACCCTTCTAAGATGTGTCAAAAGTTGCATTTCCTCATTGGATTGTTCTACCATGAGAAGGAAGAGAGTGAAATTGATGGTCACTCTTCAAGGTAGAATAAATTAAATATTGATGTGGCCTCTTGAGGTAATCCCAAGGCCTGAGGTGTGGGGTGCATCTTGAGAGATGAGGTTAGAGTCCTCATTTGGGTTATTTCCAAACAACTTTAATTTGGAACTCATAATGAGGTTAAGTTTGATTCCCTCTATGAAGGCCTCAAGTTGTGTGAATATAAAAACATGTGGGTGTTGGAAATGAAAGGGGATGCTTTAATCTGTATGAACATAATGATAGAATGAAATAATTAAAGTTATAAGGTAAAAAATGAATGGATTGGATAGTATCATTCTTGAATAGGTTAGATTTTTCTTTTCATAAAGCACATTTTAGAGAAACAAATATGATGACAAACTTACTATAAATTTATGGTATTCATCAAATGGATCATGCAAGTGTCATATCAGGCTGAATTGAAAGCTAGCCGAGTTGGGACAAGATTTTGGACATTGAATAAAGGTATAAATTGTGAATTCCATATTTGAAAATGCATATGATTGATGTGATCCTAAGGATACCAGGTGGTAGCCTAAGATCAAAGATGTAGGGGCATCTTTTGATGCATTTTGAGTCATGTTGCAAAAAATGAATTTTAGGTTGTTTGTGTGTTTTGGTGTCTAATAAGTTCATTTATGACCATGTGGGATCATATTGATCCATTTTGGAGTGTTAATAGGGTCATTGGTTTAAAAATGTAAAAGTTGTCAAATGTTGCTAAAAAGTTGTCATGCAACTTTGGCAAAGTGGAAAAAAAGTGAGAAAAGGTTACATGCAAATCAAGAAGTTGTTACAAATATTTGGACTATGGTAAAAATGAAATGTAATTTTTATCTTAGGAGTTGGAAAAGGTTGGTGAACAAGGGAATGAAAGAAAAGTGAAATTTGTCATGAAATGGGACTGCATTTTCCAGTTTTACTATTTTAAGTCTAAGTTTTTGATGGTACGGCCATGTAAGGTACAATACGGGAATGAAACCAATTGGAAAAGTTGAAGACCTGAATCTAGTTTAATATTCTTTTGGTTTGAGTGAATTTAATTAAGTTTTTCAAAATTTATAAGCAATTTGGTGCAGGTTACCTAGAACTTTGCCTAAGGTTTCCAGTTTTGGGGAAAAGGTCATAACTTTATTTTCCACCATTGGGTCATGATGAAAGTTTGAGGGAAAGTATGTTAGTTATGTTATCTACAATCCCAATCCATAAAGCACATTTTAGATTGACTTCATTATGGTTGTTTTGTGAAAGCTTTGGGATTAATGATTGTTCCTTTCATTGATTGATGTGGTTGGTAGCCTTTGCAATGATTTTTGAGTCATGTTGCAATTGAATTTTAGTCTAATTTCATTTATGACCATGTGTCATATTGATCCATTTCCAAATGTTGCTCATCTGGCAAAGTATCATGCAAATCATTGTTACAAATAGTTGGACTAGGTGGTAAATATGAATGTAATTTTTATCTTAGGAGTTGGAAAAGGTTGGTGAACAAGGGAATGAAAGAAAAGTGAAATTTGTCATGAAATGGGACTGCATTTTCCAGTTTTACTATTTTAAGTCTAAGTTTTTGATGGTACGGCCATGTACAGGAATGAAACCAATTGGAAAAGTTGAAGACATGAATCTAGTTTAATATGCTTTTGGTTTGAGTGAATTTAATTAAGTTTTTCAAAATTTATAAGCAATTTGGTGCAGGTTACCTAGAACTTTGCCTAAGGTTTTTTTGGGGAAAAGGTCATAACTTTATTTTCGACCATTGGGTCATGATGAAAGTTGGAGGGAAAGTATGTAGTTATGTTATCTACAATCCCATCCTAATTATTGACTTCATTATTTGTTTTGTGAAAGTTATTAATGATTGTTCCTTTCATTTCAGGGTCCTTTCAATGTTTTGAAGAATTAGTCATTGAATGTGTTTTGTTTTCCTTTTCTCTGCATATCTATATTTTTTGGGTGGTGAAATTCTTTGAAAAGGATGTTAAATCCATTCTATGTAATGTTGGAAGGAAAGGTTTCTATCAAAGGGCATCCTTGTAATTTTCCATGAGAGGATCTAACCAAATTGGGTGTTTGTTTATTGTCTTTGTGCCTACAACTAAAGGGATGATACTAGGAATGATGGGGTGAAAACTATCTGACATAGGAAATGTGCATGCTAATGTCACCCTTGAAATTTTTACAATGAATTTCATTGACATGTTGGGTAGAATATGTTTAGTAGTCACATTTTTAGAGAACATGAGTAAATTGTGACTGTGATTTCCAATTATGATTGTAAGGTCACATCACATGATATGAAGGGAAGTTTTGGAAGATAACTTAAACACAATGTAGACTTGAGATGTTACTTGAGACTATTCTCTAGGTGGGTCCGTAGGTGCAATTTGGAGACCTTTAGGAAGTTCATTGCTAAAAATTTGGTTCTCCTTTCTCCCCCAACAAATGAATTGTTTGGAGGAATTAAGAGGAGGTTTTTATGTTTGTAAATCAATACCAACTATTTTTTAGTCCTCTCTCAAAAGATAGTGGATTGCATCTTTATTTTTATATAGAGAATAGGGAACTACTCCCTTGAGTAACAATATATCTATATATATATATATAGTGATTTGTAAAAATAAATAAATTAGTATATAATTATTCCAAAAAAAATAAAAAACTATATCATTTTTGTTAGTTTTCATGTATTTTGGAATTTTATTATAATAAATAGCTTTTACTACAAATAAAATATTTTCAAGATGGTGCACTATTACACATGTTCATAAGTTTATTTAAAATATTAAGAATATTTAGTTATTCTCACCCAAGTATTTAATAATGACACGTATTCACCTTTTTTTTATGTACAAAAATGCCACTATTGCCTCATCAATCCTATATCAATGGTAGTTAGGTTCCACCTCTATCTGAGTTAGATTGGTTACTTCACATCTTGATTGGGAGTGATTGTGAGTTAACTCATTACCTCTTGGACATGTACCATACATCCAAGATGCTTATATATTTGCATCTTCCTCATTTAAAATTTCTTGATTAAATTAAATATTAAATATCTTTATTCATTTTCCTATTTTTGTAATTAGTTCATAAGAATTATGGCATGGGTAGATTTGTGGTGCAGGAGAACCGTGTGCATTGTATGCCTCCAATAGGAAATTTTGTAAGATTTGTGTTTTCATCATGAAGTGCATGTAAAATGGTCATATGTGGACCCATTCTAATGTATTTGAATCAGTTGTTTAGGTCTCTAGGAGGTTTGGTGGTCAAAATGTTAAAAAGTGCAAAAACTTGCAATTATTGTCAACAATGCAAAAGTTGCAAAATTGCAAATTTGTGGGAAGATGAAGAGACATATTTGTAAGAAGAGAAGGTGGGTCAGTTATAAATGTTGGGGCAGCCAAGAATACTATGGGAAATATCTTTAAGAACATTGTAAGGGTGAGCAAAGCATAATACTTGTAATCTTGAAACAATTTTGGTAATAAAAGTACTCTAATTTGTTGTAGCAGCGTTTTCTCTCATATTTCTAGCCTTGTATGGACTGTACAACAAGCTTGGGCTTCAATTTCAATTTGGTTTCATAGTTTAGAGTGTTAGCTAACATTTGGGAGTGACTTGAAATTTTTCTATCAAGTTTAGTTAAAACAAGAGCAAGTTTACAGGGGATTGCCTGGAAACCCCTTAAATTGAGGGTTTGAGAGTCTAAGTTGTAAATAACAACTATTCCACCGATTTAGGAATTCTAGGTTGGTGGAATAGGTTAATGTAGGGTGGTTTTTATTGTTATGTGTGTCTATAGATATAAAGGAAGGTTGAAAACAAGAGTTATCCTGCTGTCCCAAGTGAATTTTTAGTGTTTTCTATGCAAGAATTATGCCTACAAGTTGTGAAATGAAGAAAAGATAGTGATCAAGGTTGGGAAATGGTTTATTTTGCTTGTGTAGACCTATTATTAGGTGTTTGAAGCAATTTCTAGGTGTTTGGAGGTTCGTTATGCATATTTTCATCAAACCCTCTTTGAATGAAGCATAGTTCAAGCTTTAAGTATGAGTTTATTGATTTATTGGTTTATTAAATGATTTATTTGAGAAAGATGGTTGATTTGGGGGTTTTATGACCTAGTACAATTCTTCCCATGGTTATTTGTGGTTTTGGAGTTGTTTTGTGGGTACTTGCTTTGTTATTTTGGCCTACTTGAAGCCTAAAATTTGTGGAGAGTCCATTTTTTTGATATATTTTTCAAAACAAGTATACCTACTATTAAAGTATGTTAAATGAGGATAAAATGGGTTCTTGAAAATGTAATTATTTTGTGGAGACTCAAGGTGCTTTAGGAGATATACCCTATTTTGTTGTTATGGACTACTACTAGCATTTAGTGATTTGGTTGTAAATGTTGAAAGAGTTGATGAATTTGAGTTTTTCCTAACAATATTTTTGCTTTGATTTCATCAAAATAGTGATAATGAAAGTGTTTTAGGGTCTAACAAGAGTTTAGAAGCAAGATTTGATGATTTGGTGTCTTTGAAGCCTTGTGGAAGCTAGTTTGAATGAAGTGAATTTTGTTGATGGTTTAGTTGATCTTCTCAAGTTAGTGTTTTGGGTCATTAGTACCCCTGAATTTGGTAGATGCTCTACATCAATTGGTATCAGAGCTGGTTGATCTTGTGGTTTGTTGAATTGTTGGTTGTAGGTGCTTGATCCATCTTAAAGCTGCAAAGAAAAAGAGTTTTGAGAAGTTGTGTTGATTATAGACAAGGATGAGGTCTGTGTTCACTGTCCTCCAACAAAGATTAAGTTGGGGAGAAGTTGTAAAGAGAGTGACACCACTGAGAGGAAGAGTGGTAGGTGCATCTTCCAGGATCTACTGTTGGGTAAGATGGATGGTATGCTAAGGTTGTGTAGTAAAGCAGTGAGGGAGATGGATATATGTCTAAAGAGAACTTGAGGAGTTTGTAGCCATTTGAAATTTAGTTTAAAGAGTGATGCAATGTTGAAGAAAAGAGTTGATAAGTTGGTGATAGAGAAGGTTAGAGATGAATTGTTGGGAATGAGGTAAGATTGCTTAGAAAAGTAATGTGAAAGGACAGTCCTATGCCCTTAACTGGAAAAAAAAAGGTTAGAGGGAAGATGAATGATGTTAGATAGTGGTTTGGAATCTGAGAACACAGAGGTTATTGGGTAGAGAACTTGAAGACAAGTGAAGACAAAATGAAGACAAAAGATGAAGTGATTGAAGGTGTTTGAAAAACACAAGTGTATGATCTCAAGAGTGCAACAAGAGTAAAGAAAGAGGAAGCACTCCAAGAAAAAATTGAAGAAGGTATGCAGGTGTGAAGAAGACTGATCTTCAACAATACACTGCCAAAGGGACTTGGAAACTTTTTAGGCTGGTTGTTTGGTGCAGGAGCACCTTGTGCATTGTATGCCTCCAATAGGTAATTTTGTAAGATTTGTATTTTCATCATGAAGTGCATGTAAAATGGTCATACATGGACCCATTATAATGTATTTGAATTAGTTTTTTAGGTCTCTAGGAGGTTTGGTGACCTCAAAATGTTAAAAAGTGCAAAAATTTGCAATTGTTGTCAACAATGCAAAAGTTGCAAAAGTTGCAAATTTGTGAGAAGATGAAGAGACATCTTTGCTTGAAGAGAAGTTGGGTTGGTTATAACTGTTGGGGCAGCCAAGAAGACTATGGGAAACATCTTTACAAACATTTTAAGGGCGAGCAAAGCATAATACTTGTAATCTTGAAACAATTTGGTAATAAAAGTACTCTAATATGTTGTAGCAGCATTTTCTCTCATATTTCTAGCCTTGTACGAACTGTACAACAAGCTTGGGCTTCAATTTAAGTTTGGTTTCATAGTTTAGAGTGTTAGTTAACATTTGGGAGTGACTTGAAAGTTTTCTACCAATTTTAGTGAAAATAAGAGCAAGTTTATAGAGGACTGTCTAAAAACCCCTTAAATTGAGGGTTTGAGAGTCTAAGTTGTAAATAACAACTATTCCATTGATTTAGGAATTCTAGGTTGGTGGAATAGGTTAATGTAGGGTGGTTTTTATTGTTTTATGTGTTTTTGTAGATATAGAGGAAGGTTGAAAACAAGAGTTATGCTGCTGTCCCAAGTGAATTTTTAGTGTTTTCTATGCAAGAATGATGCCTACAAGTTGTGAAATGAAGAAAAGACAGTGGTCAAGGATTGGAAACAGTTTATTTTGCTTGTGTAGACCTATTCTCAGGTGTTTGAAGCAATGGATAGGTGTTTGGAGGTTGGTTATGCATATTTTCATCAAACCCTCTTTGAATGAAGCATAGTTCAAGCTTTAAGTAAGTGTTTCTTGATTTACTGCTTTAGTAAATAATTTCTTTGAGAAAGATGGTTGATTTGGGGTTTTACGACCTGGTACAATGTTTCCCATGGTTATTTGTGTTTTTTGAGTTGTTTTGTGGGTACGAGTATGTGCAGGATCATGATGGGCCAAAAAAGTGGCGATATGATGGGTACGTGTAGGGTATGTGGCTGATGACTTTTTTTTACTCAAAATTGATGAAACGAAAAGGGTTTTTAAAGGAGATTCTTAGATTTCCACCAATATAAATTATGCTTTACTTTGAATTTAATAAATAATTATTATTCATTTTCTATTTCAATTATGACTAAAGTCCTGATTGATAGGCTGATTGAAAAACATCTATAATTTTTAAATGGTACCACATTTTTTGAATCCGAAACATGTGTCACATTCTATGCTTTGCATACTATAGGATTAAAAAATATATATTGAATTTCATGAAGTTTTGACCAAGTTAAGGTGGTCAGACATAAGAGTTTTTATATTTTTTAAAAGTTGTAATAAAAAAAATCATAATTAATTATTCACTTGGAAAGAAACTACAAAAAAATATGCATCACATCGGGACATGAGTCTTCTACTTATATCTAAAATATTATAAAAAAATATTATCATTTTATTGTGGTTAGGGTGGTTAGATAGACACCTACTTCTTATTTTTTTCCCTAAAATTTAAGTATTACTGTATTGAAATTTCAAATTTTCACCAAATAGATTTTTTTCTTTTTAAATAAACCAAGTAATTTAGAAACTACATTCAATTTGCTACAGATTCTATTCTTACATATTTTTGAAATAATATAGATAACTTATTCAAAATTTTATGTCAAGTTCCCTATGATTTTTCTGAATTTCATTACCACTTAAGGGCCTATTTATTCATGATGATCCTACACATACCCGTACTTGCTTTGTTATTTTGGCCTATTCTAAAATATGTGGATAATCCATTTTCTAATATATTTTTCAAAACAAGTATACCTACTATTAAAGTATGGAGGATGAGGCTAAAATGGGTTCCTGAAAATGTAATTAGTTTGTGGAGAATCAAGATGTTGTAGGAGATATACCCGATTTTGTTGTTATGGACTACTACTAGCATTTGGTGATTTGGTTGTGAATGTTGAAAGAGTTGATGAATCAGAGTTTTACCTAAGAGGTTTTTTGCTTTGATTTAGTCAAAATAATGATAATGAAAGTGTTTTAGGGTTTGACAAGAGTTTAGAAGCAAGATTTGATGATTTGGTGTCTTTGAAGCCTTGTGGAAGCTAGTTTGAAGGAAGTGAATTTTGTTGATGGTTTAGTTGATCTTCTCAAGTTAGTGTTTTGGGTCATTAGTACCACTGAAGTTGGTAGATTCCCTACATCAATTTTTCACACATATATGATAGATTCTAGCATGGAATCAAAGCCATAATGTTAGAGGGTTACTCATTTTCTAGGAAATGAGGGAAAGTAGATCTAATTTTGATAGGGATATTTCTTGGGTAAATTGATCTATTTGCATAATTATCAATTCATCTTGTGTTGAGTTCAAGTACTTGTATTTTTCTAATTTTCCTCATTATTTGGGTTGGATAAAACTTCAAAGGAAATATTTACAAGGAATTAGATGAGTTTTATGTTGGGCATATGCAAATCATTCAATCTAGACTATTATGAGTCAAACTTGATCTTGCCATTATGTCCAAAAGACCTAAAAACCTAGAATGCTTATATCAAATTATCAAAATTGAAGTAATTGACTATACAGGTCTATTTTTAAATTTAAAATACATAATTTCTTTGTAATTTTAAAAAGAAAAATTAAAAAATTAAAAAAATATAGAAAAGTCTATGTAGTGTATTTTTTAAAGTGTTTGTAATGTTTCATGTAAGGGGGTAGCATGTACACTACCACATGGCAAGGTACTACTCATGTATCATGTTTAGTGGTGCAAGCCCCCAACCTCCTAGGCTTAATAACTAGCAACTACATCTTTTAAATTTTGGTAGGTGCATTAATACCATAATAACAACATTGTTCACATCTCTTGTTGCCTCCTAAACACCATAGCACCATCACTCTAATGCCACCTCTATCAATGTCTTTACGCATTACACCACCATTGCTCTACTTGGGAGCCTCCACCGGTCCACCAACAAGTCATTGGTGGTGCCACCCAAATCCATCACTTAACCAACTTTTTGGGTAATGCCACTAGATAGTTGCTCAGTTTGGAGGATAACTTTACAAAGCCTTATCTTAGCCATACAAAGGTATTTTTGGCGTAGTTTTTTTGAAAGGACCAATTTTCTATGTAACTTACAATGTTATAATCAATTTCTACTAATGACTACCACCTTTTTAGAAAATTGGTTTTCATATATATTTTGTTACACAAACCTAGCTTGTTAAAAATTTAGACCTCATAATTTTGACAAATGGACTCATATAAATGAATCTTGTTTTTGGAAAAGTGAATGATTTTCTAAGCATTTCATATTCCAATGCTAGATATTTTTTCTTATTATGTAAATTTATTATACATAATTTAACTTTTTGGTCAAATATGGAAATTATAAAACTATAAAAATTTAACTTCAATTTTATAATCGCACTAATCTTTAAATTCCCAAGCATTGTAACTTACTAATGGTTCTTAATTGAGCTATTTTGGAGAGTATTCCTATAAAATCTACTCAATCACACAATGTCACATCATGTACATGTCTTTGGGGGCATACATGGGGGCATTTTGTAGTCCATGGATTGATATAAATTTTCATTTTGATGGGTGTACTCTTTTTTAACTTCACTTTTGTTGGTTTGTTCTATTGTGTGACTAATTTGAGGAATTAAAAATATGTGTTAAAAATATCTATTTGTTATCAAATTGGATGCATAAAACTGTAATTCCTAGCAAGATAAAATTTAAAAGCACTTCAAATGGGTCAAACTCTTGTCTATTTTTATGGATCGGTCCTTGAACCTACTTCTTTTTGGTATAAATCTATATGGAAGGATCAAACTAATACGCCATCGACACTATGATGGCCAGAGACAGGGCATGGAAGAGAGGGTGAATATGTTGGATACCAACTCATCGTATAGAGTACACCCAAGATCATCAAGCAGCTGATCCACTAATCACCAAAACCAACTTATGTTTTAACTTTTGCAAATGACTATAATTATTTCTATCAGGAGCTTACTAAGAGTCCAAAAACCACTAAGATCTTTTAGGGTGATCTAGCGGTTATTTGCATGGCTTGAAAATGGATAATTATTACTTTCAAACATTTGATCTCCTGTATAAAGCTTGAGATTTGAAGATATGAATTTAATTGAGCCTATTTAAGATTAACGCTATATTTTTATAATTAAAAATATGTTCTTTTGTATTATTTTTAATAAATTGAAACCTAAAAGTAGCTTTCATTTTTTTGGGAGAAATTGACACTTTACCTTGGAACAATTCCCTCTGCTTTTTGATGTATGATTGGTTTGGGGGTCAATGTGATATTGATTCAAATTAGTGACTTGATCCCTTTATCTTTTAGGAAACCATCTGAAAATCAAATTTACCCTTACTACATAAACACAATAATGTTCATTTTTAACTTTAAGAAATTTAACTTTCTTTGACAAAGTCTCCAACATTGAGTGACTCATGGAATCCCTCTTCCAGTCAGGCTTCCATGAATACCTTACTTGATCTTTCAATCACGGACCATTTGAACTTAGATTAAAAATTAACAAACATTCTTCTCTTGGGCTAGTCAGCCTCCCATATAACTAAAGAAGAGGTCCTAGTTCACCCTTTTTTCCTACTTAAGTAACCAGATACAAGACACTGCTTCTTGATTTGTGCTATCTATTATTGGAATGAAGAGCAATTTCACAATATGTATAAAATCTTTATTGATTTGTGTTATCTAAAATTCCCTACCAGCAGGATGATTTGTCTTACCTCTATCTCTTATAAACTTAAACTTAAAACAGCATTGAAGTCTCCTACCAGAATCCAAGGGATGCACTCGGACATATCCAAGGAAAAGAAAAGTTTTTCCAATAAAATCAATCGGAGCATAAACATTAGTGAAGAGAAGAATCTCACCAGTTACACAACACGTGGCCACCAAGGAAATAGCAGATTTGCTAGAGACCCACCACAGCGGGACCAGCTTGCGAGGATCCCATAAAAGAGCCAACCCCCCAGAACATCCTTGAGCGCCAATGCACTGCAAATACATCTCGGCCAAATCTTAGCGGCCGTATCATGCATCCTATCAATGGATAACTTAGTTTCCTGAATAAAAACCACCTCAGGCGAATGAGACTTAATCAAATCCCGAATAGCTTTTTGTCTAGGGATGCTATTCAACCCCCTTACATTCCATGAAAGAACAATCATTTCTGATGAAGAGGGAAGTGGGAATCAATGGTCTTCACAGAACCAGACTCCACTAAAGTCTCTCCCACTAATTTCACCTTTTCCTGGTCTTTCTTTCTTCCCACCTTAAGAGTCTTCTCTGGGGTGTCTTTTCTAATGGTTTTTTGATGAATACCTAAAAAGGAAGGGGAACCCTTGCTTTTGCTCTCCTCCTGCCGAACATTACCGGTGCAAGCCTTGGTTCGGGCATGAGCAGAAATCTCCTGTAGTTCCTTGTCTCCACTGGTTTCCAACTCCTCAACAGGTCTCACAGAAGTAGTTGTGTCCATTAGTACACCAAGCTCTCCCTCCTGTGGAACGACCAGAGCAACATTGTTCTCCTCCCCACCTATTTCCTTTGCTTCCAAGAGCTCATGGCTAACCGACATGTTAGCAATGGTTCCATCAAACCGTTCCAAGTCATCCAACCCATCAAACCTATTGAAAACCTCATCTGTCTGTCTGTCCTTAAAGGTCCTCTTTTGGCCGCGACCCTTATTACGCCCTCGTACAGGGATGAAGCCCTCCGTGTCCTCCCTCATAGGGGCCTTCCCTTTATCTTGGGTGTGAGGAGCACCAGCCGGCCCTATTTTTGAATTCTCTGTAAGTTTTGATTTGGGGCATACCCTCTGCAAATGCCCATATTCATGACAAAGGCGACAACGAAACGGTAACGTTTCATAGACAAGTTGCTGAATCCATGAACTTGACCCCAACCGAATTTCAATAGAATCAGGCAGGGGCTTATTCAAATCAATTTCGACACATACCCGGGCATAGGTAATTACCTTCTTCTCCATAGTTTGTCTCGAAGGACCAACTGGTTTTCCAAGCTGACTTGCAACTAAACTAAAAATGTCCTCCCTCCAGAATTCTAAAGGAAGCCATGGTAATCTCACCCAAACCGGAACCCGCGAAGGAAGCTCTTCTGTGGGATTGAATCCCACGTGCCAAGGCTTAATGAAGAGACCCACTTGATTGTAGAAATAGGGCCCTCCTTCGAAAACTTTATTCCTGTCTGACATGCAAGAGAAAACCACTTGAAAATAGCCATTGGCTGCCAACAAAACATCCATATCCCCCTCTGGAGACCAGGTACGCCGAGCCCATGATTCCAAAAAAGACAAGGATACCCGAATTCCTAGAAACTTATAGATCAGAGCATGCTTTGATAAATAGTTGATATCATCCACAATAGCTTCAGGTTGGATCTCAACAACCGGCCGATTATCACTCTTGGCAAGGCACCCATTCACCTTTGAGGGTCTAAAACCTCCAGATAGATATGAGGATTCTCCCATGCATGTTCCAGATTCACCAAAAATAGGATTTGTATGCAGTGGAACCGAAGGAATGCTTCCCACCACCGTATCCTTAAAAGACAACCCCTTACCACCAGGGGTGATCCCGTTTGGAGCCATGCAAGGCCTGAAACCAAAGAACCCCAAAACCCAAAACGCGCCGGAGAAAAGTGCAGAAAAAAACCCAACCTCCCTCCACCAAGCTTCAACCACCACAAAAAACCGCAGCCCTCTCACAGACACTAGAACACCCCCCAACCACCTTGAGCAGAGCTCAAAACGCACGGGAGGAAGTAGAAAAAAGTTGCCAAAACGCACCAGAAACAGGCATAAAATGTGGCCACCCAAGCCACAAGCCCTGCGCACCAGATCGCCCCCTCCAAACGGCCCCCAGCACAGAAGAAACAAGGCAAAAGGCGCGGCTAGGGCTGAGAAACCCTAGCCTGCGCGCACGCACCAGCTCGCCCTCTCAAACCTCGCCATCTATCAAACTTCACCAAATATCATATGGAAGGATCAAACTAATCATGTATTAGGATTAATGTTATGTAATGTCGCCATCGACACTATGATGGCCACCACTCATATTGAGAGTTCTAATAATAATGGGCATGGAGATCACTCAAGAGAGAATATGGTTTGATGGGATATGGGCATTGGAGAAGGGGCATATAATGTATCCAACTCATCATATAGAGTACACCCAAGATCGTGTTTGTCAAGCTTTATGTTGACTAATCACTCAATTGAACTTATGTTTTATATGTTGTGTTATGAATATAATTATTTCTTCTAGGAATGTACTAAGAGGGCCAAAACCACTAAGATCTTATTAGGGTGATCTAGCGGTTATTTTAATGGTTGAAAATGGATAATTATTACTTTCAAGACATTTGATCTAAAATATAGTACTTGAGATTTGAAGATAATGAATTTAAACTTTTACTATTTAAGCATTGAATTTCATATTTTATATGTTTAAAAATATGTTTGTTTAAGTATTATTTTTTAATAAATTGAATACCTAAAATATATGTGTTGATTTTTAACTTTAGGAAATTGACACATTATACCTTGGAACAATTCCTCTTATGTTTTTAGATGTATGATTGGTTTGGGGGGTAATGTGATATTGATATCAACGTTGAGTGACTTGATCCCTTTATCTTTTTTATTAGATTTTTTGAAAATCAAATACCTAAAATACTACACTATGTTTGGATATATGTTCATTTTTAACTTTAAGAAATTTGCACATTATACCTTTGACCATTTCCTATTATGGTTTTAGATGTATGATTGGTTTGGGAGCAATTTGATATTGATACCAACATTGAGTGACTTGATCTCTTTATCTTTTCTATTAGATATTTTGTGTGTCAATCTTATAGTTGAATATGAAACATTGATTATGGGATACATTGATAAATTGCTTGAAAGAAATCAATTGATATACTTGGTGATTTACAATTGGTAGATAAACAAGTTACTAGTGATTTACAATTCCATGAACTGAACTTATGGTTACTTGATTCTTTCAACTCATTTACCATTTGAAGCTTTCTCTAAAAAGTTAACAAACATGTCAATGTTGTGGCTAGTGTTGCCTCCCATATGAACACAAATGATAGTGGTCCTCATTTACATTGTTTATTCATACATTATAGTAACTAGTTATACAAGACACTTCTTTATTGATTTGTGCTATCTATTGATTAGAATGAAGAGCAATTTCACAATATGTATATTTATCTTTATTGATTTGTGTTATCTAAAGATGAATGAGGAGCGATATCAATTTATGTCTTGACATCTTAATACTCCATCATAAAAACTTAAAAAAAATAACTCGTAGTATTATGATCAACAATCATTCAACCCAAATAAAGAACAAATACAATCGAGGAACAAAAATACATTCATCATATTATTGTATTCCACACTAAATCCAATATAAACTTCAACAAGTCAATAACAGATTTTCAATTTAATTTAAAAATTCCACAGATTACAAAGTATAATAACATGCACTCTACCATTCCAGAAAGAAGAAGAAGAATGATCTTTAGTAAGTACAGCAAGATTTCAATCTTCTTCTTTCACAATTTTTCCTCTATACAAGAAATGTAAGATTACAGTTTCTTCTTTCTATCTTTTGATTGCAATATCTTAATTCTTTCTCCATGTGATTTTCTCTCTCAGGGAAATACACAGCGATCTCGTCTGTGAAATTTGATTTGTAAAAACAGCGAACAGGGATAATTTAGATTCAGATTTAATAAAATTAAAACTCTAGTTGATGAAAAGGAAATGGAAGCTGCATAGACTACCTGAACAGTAGCCAAAGGTTTTCCTTGCTTCTGGTCATCTGAGAAAATGAAAGCATGGCTGGAATCATTGCGTATTCTCTTTTTCTGGAAGAATTGCTAACTGGGTTTCCTATACAAAGGCCTTCTGAAATATTTAGAGCACATGCATAGAAATTTGAAACAATGTAAAAGGAAAGTGATTATACAAACCTGGAAAAAACACCATTCTTTACTGTCGGAAGAGTTAGAAAGGTTGCAAGGTGCAAAAAAATCTACGGTTCACCTCCATCCTCCCAGATTGAGGTAATTGAGAGTTTAAAATAGAGTAAGGATATCATAAAATGTTTTCTTTAAATTCATAATAAATAATTAACTTTTGTAGACAATTTATACCAACATACATGATGGTGTATTGGAATAGAGTAAGGGCATCCATTAAGCATAAAAAAGTTCAAGTTTTAACTAAACCTTAAAATTAAAAAAATATGTATGAATTCATATTTGCAAATGCTAAAGCACAAACAAGACACAAATATTGTTTAATGATTTTTTTAGATATTATATTCATAATATATATACACAATAATAATAATCCACACAAAAAATTATTGTGTTTCCCAATGGGAGACTTGAACAAAGTATGGTCATTCCACAATAATCATAAGTAACAGATTTTTTAGAATAATTGAAACAACCATACCAAGGCTCTTACTAACATTTCCCACTTGAATGAAAATAGAAACTAACAAACGGATTGTTATAGCCATACTGGTTTTAAAATATAAGGAGAGAAAGCCAAAATAATACTATGATCAAAATAAGGAGCCCAGCACAAAAAAAATTGACTTTTAATCCTTCAAAATGATAATATAATTATAATAGTAAAGAATTAGAGCAAAGATAAATAAGTACTAAAAATGTAGTCCGTAATAAATTATTTGGGGTTTCATGTCCCTAAATTTTGGGCATGACACAATAATTGTGTCCATTCACCTACAAAGAATATTATTACATACTCTTCATAATGTGTGGACTCATTTCCTTTCCATATAGATGGAGCTTGCAATAATTGTGTCCATTACCCTACATAATGTACTATTATCTACTGATTCATAATGTACGTCTTTTCTTTCCATTATGAATGGAACATACTCATTCATAATCTGTGGACTCATTCCAATACGAATGGAGCATACTCACTCGTAATATTTTAGGCTCATTCCCTTTCAATGCGAATGGAACATAAATCATTAATATATAGACTCATACCCTTCCAATTTGGATAGAGCTTGCATAACTCATAATGTGTGGGCTTATTCCTTCCAACGTGAGAATGGAGGTCGAAGTAATGACGCGGAAAGATGTTCCCCTGTAGAGCGTACTAGGCTAGTGCGCACTTCTAATGTGTGTGGGGGCTCATTCCTTCCAACCTGGATGGAGCTCCAAATAATTACGCCGATAGGCGAGGCGAGCAGTTGTACATGTACGGTTATGAATTGACAGTTTCACATGCATGACATACTGTTGCGGTTGCGTGTTTTATGAATTAGGGTTTCCAATCTTCGTCTCTTTTCGCCTTGAAAGAATCGTGTCCATACCAATTTTGAGGCGTCCACGTTTTAACTACATTTTGGACA
Source organism: Sequoia sempervirens (assembly GCA_007258455.2). Classification (NCBI taxonomy): domain Eukaryota; kingdom Viridiplantae; phylum Streptophyta; class Pinopsida; order Cupressales; family Cupressaceae; genus Sequoia; species Sequoia sempervirens. The sequence continues at coordinate 188,269 of VDFB02263051.1, forward strand.
TCTAGTGGAGTGTATGTCGTTTTTATTGTTGTTTCGACCAGGAAATGACTTTCCGAGGCACGGACACAATAGCCCTGCTCATAGAATGGAGAATGACGGGAATGGTATCGAACGCCACAGAAAGTCGTGGGGAAGCTGACATATCTGCAAGTAGACAATATAAACGCTATCTGTCTGGCCCACTTTTATCTAGGGTTTGCCTGGCGATGCAAGACGTAAGAAGAGACAGTTATGGATTGTGTCACGGCTATACCACCATACATGTGATGTGGACCTCGCCAGTCTGCTCCATCATTTCAAATGGATTCCTACTCACTCTATGCTTAGGGAAGAGGATTCCTACTCATTTCAAATGGATTCCTACTCACTCTCTGCCCAGATGCGGATAAGCAGATTACGGTGCTCTTTTCGTAGATCCACAACACTCATTTCCCTTCTAATGGCTTTTGAGTCGTTCGACTGTCACACAGTTCAATGAAGCATGCATTAGAAGGGAAATGATTGTTGCGGATTTTTGAAAATATATATAATGTATAATTCTGATCCATTTTTTTTTCCCCTGCAAATCCATACAATGCACACAAATCTGCTTAAGATCTATCAAATATGATGATGAAGTATGTTACAAAAGTGTACAATAGCATTGCTTATATAGACAAGGTGTAATAATCAATCTAATGCAAAACATTAAATCTACTCCAGTTCCATTATTAAATGACTTAAGATGTACTAGAATGAACTAAAAGTTAGTATAAGATATGATAAGATCTTATCTAAACAACTAAGAATTCTATAAAAATGCCTTATGTAGACAAGGTGTAATGATCTATCTAATGCAAAACATTAAAAATGACTCAAGTTTCATTATTAAATGACCTAGGACACTAGAATTAACTAAAAGTTAGTATAAAATATGATAAGATCTTATCTAAACAACTAAGAATTCTATAAATGTGCATAGAACCTAAGTGGACTTAACATTAAATAAGACCCACTAATTAACTAGTTAGGTAAATTACCTATTTACACCAACACTTGATATTGTCTTGAGCAAGGCATTTTACATCACTCAACAACTTGCAAATTACATTCAAGAAAAACTCAACTAATGTAGTGTATTGGAATCTATTTATTTTGGAGGTAGTAAGGATATTAAACTATTTGTGGTATATCAAACCTTGGAGGAATGGTCCTCTTAATCTGGAGTGTCTATTTTTAAGAGCAATTTTTTTATTACAAAAATTGTTGGCAGATTATTGATGACTTAACTTTCCCAATTATGGTCTCATTTGGATGGTCAATAAATAATAGTTTACTAAATATAATATATTAGAATAATCTATGCAAAAAGAATTGATAGAATCTAATATGGAAGGAAAGATGATATAATGAAATAACTTGCACAATAGAAGAATATAATAGCTTGAAAATGCTACAAATAATTGATAATAATATGCCACTTCGAGGGGGAAAGCTCTTAATCCACTGTGAGGGGGATACCTCCAATAATCTTCAATAAGAACACAATACTCAACATGATGCTTATTTAACCTGCCTATACCTTATATAGATACCATACTTATGCCTAGGATATCACCCAGGCTGACCTAGATAACCCTATATAAGCCTTAGGCCGACCTAAATGACTCAATAACATTATAATAATGATAATGTGACTTAATAAAGAGTTAAGGCAGTCACAAATCGACTGCGTTTAACACTATACATACTACAGGGGTAGGGGCATATTATATGATTGATTTTTGGTTGACTAGTTGAAATCTTTTGTTTACAAGAGTTGAAAAATAGGTAAAAGGATGAAATTGCTCAAGGGAGAAAATTATAAAGCTACGCATTGCATAAATAATAGACACATTCATACTAGACAACATACCTATCCATGAAAGAAATCATTTTATAAAGAATCATATTCATGGTAGGCCTTGGACTACTTGATATATCTAACTAGAATATGAAACAATTTTAGTGTGCTACAATGGTAGGCCTTGCAACAATGATACAATCAATTTTGAATTGCAAAGGCCCAAAACACATGAATTTGAAAACACTTTCATTATTTCATCACTTTATTGTGACAATTCGATAGTGTATGATCTACAATAGAGATTAAAATTGAAAATGTTGGCATGAAAATGGATAGGCTTGAATACAATGTTGAGATTATTAATTTAACTATGCCAATTACCGAGGAATTCCTATGTCTTAGAACTACCTTTCACAAATGAGAATTTAGATTTAACACAAAAATCAAGAATCCACAATAATTATATTAAGCTAAGACAAAACTCATTGTAACAAAGGGAACCTAATCAAGGTTTCCCATGTTGTATAGAATCACTATTTAGGACAATTTCCACAACTCTATATATGACAATTGATGGAGATATTCATCTCATTTAATGTTATATGAAGGAATGCATTTATATAAATGAATGAATATTGTGTTGATATTCTAAATTTAGAGATGTAATGTGTATATTGCATATTTTGTGAATAGTTAGTTGTTGTGTACATGTGTTGGTGTTTGTAGGTATGTACATGTTCAATTCCTCTAGGCAGAGGGGAAGTATCACTCAGGAGAAGGTCTTGGTTGAGTAACCAGTAACATAACCTATATGAGCTTACACACACCACAGTAGAATAATTGAGTCGGGTTATTAAATGGGAAGTTGGTAAGTCATCCTTAGATGTTATGTCTACTTTAGTAAAAGTCTAGTTTACTATTTTGTGCATTATTGGATGATGATTATCTATTTTATTTTATAATTTCCTTCTTGTTACCATGTTTATATTGATAAATGAGTATACAAGGTATGTGTATGCATACGCACATGCATGGCAATGATAGAGTATATGCACCAAGGAACATGTACATGAGGGTACATAGGTAGATGCATCTATGCACACTCATGCACAAGTTACTTATGCGCATGGAACTATTCAATGGAACCCATGGCATGCATATGTATATGTATAGACATATCGCTCATAGTCTCTTATCAAACACCATGGTAATTATGTATGAGTTTGGTGAGTGGATTGAATGTGTATATTTATATATACATATATATATATATATATCCATATGTACAAGTGTATCCATACACATGTATGCTAACAAATGGATATGCCCATGTGAATGTATTGATACATGTATACATACACATACATGTACATAGAGGCAAATATATATAATATATATGTGTGTGTACACAACTGATATATTAATGTAAACAATGTGATTGCTATAATTTTACATATAATGATTATATATACATGATTTGTTAACTTGTAATGTATATAAACATATATATATAAGTATATATACATGTGTATGTTGTATTTATATTTAAACAGATCATTTAATTTGAGATCGACTATTTCAAACAATAAATATCAGCTGATAATAGTGTTAAATATATTTAGTTTGAAGTTGATAATCATGGACGACTTAATGGCCGAAACCTTAAGAAGAATACAATTGTATTCATAAGCTGTTATTTATGCTTTTATTTTAATTAGAGGTACAAGATAGGTTTTGAAGGGGCCTAGAACCCTTTACAAAAATAAACAACTGATAAAAAAAGGAAACTACATTAAACAACCATCAACCCAATGTCAACAAACCACAAGCCAAAAAATAGCCAAAAAGAAGGAAACCAGCCAACACAACTACATATTGTTTAGAATTTCAAAAGCTTCCATCTCACTAGTAGCAAGCTTTTTCCCCTTAACCCTAGTATTAGAAACCTCAATATCTGAGACCCCAACCTGATTTTTCATTCTATTTCTCGTCCTAACCCCAGGCCCACCAGTTTTTACCTCACAACTCAAAACAAAAACTTTACCAGCACCCTTATCAGCAACAAAATCCTCGACCATCAACTTACCCTCAACAACCATAACATCAGCAAACACATTTTCCTTTCTCTTTTTAACAATAGTCACAGGGGAGATAGCCTTCATAGAGTCTGACATAGTCAATACTTTAGGGGCTTTTCCACTCTTCACTACAACGTTCCATATCGTATCAATTTTCTCCTCAAGGGATAACATTCTTCCCTCCATAATCTGTTTCAGATTGACGGTTTCCTCTGCCACAATATTTGCAACAGTATTGAGATCATCCATTAAATTTCCAATTTGTCTTTGGACTATAAGGTCCTTAGTCTTGCTAGCAACACCTCTAATACAAACATTGGTCCTATTGATCTCATGAAAGAACCATTTAAAAATTTTAAAAAGCACATTAACACTATCACGGGTTGAAGTGTTCAACACCCAGAGCTCTAACCTTCCCCTACTTTGGAAACCCAATGACGACGCTTAGAACATCCTCATCATGGAAGCCACCAACCAGGGAGAGAGGGAAATCCTTCTCTGGGAGTCAAGACCAACTTTCAAAACCCTTCTCTTCTGGATCCCCTCCTCAGGTTCCTGCACAACTCTAGATGCTGGGGGAGGAGGAGAAGCTTCCCCATAAAGATCATATTTATCTTTACCCCCCTTAGAAGGAATAATATTCTCCACATCATCACTACAAGTCATATATCTTGCCTTCTCATCCATTTTCCTTTTCCCAAATTTACCCTAAATAGGGGATATGGGGCCCTTGTCCAAAGAGGCGTACAAATCTGGCACATAGTTAGCATCATCATCCCTTTCCAATTTTGATTCTTTATTTAAAATAAGCCCCCTCTTCTAAGGTTTCTTAGAAGCCCTTTCCTCACCCGACTTAGTTTCATAGCCCTCCCTAGCTTTAGCAGAAATATCCTTTGAAGAAACAAGGGTTTTATGAACATCATGATCTTTCACATGTTCATAAATCAAGAGAATCAACCCCCAATGTAGGATAGGATTTTTTGGATTTTTCCTATGCTCTTTAATCCCACAGTCCATCGACATAAAAAATAATAGGGAAATGACACCCATTTCTTATGCCGAAAATGGTTTTAAAGCAACAAAAAATGGTAATTGTTAATGGTCATGTACCTTCCATCCAAGGTAACATAGCTCATGATTTCTTCGACAACGTCCTGCCAAAGAGATTTCAAGGAACTCCTCAAATACCCACCACTCTTCATGGGCTTTAAGTCATCAATGTCATTCTTTTTGAAAAAAAGGGACATCGCAGCCTGTGATTCTTTTTTATCCCTGAACACTTTCATTCCCTTAATAGCCAAGCCTATAATCTGGGCTATGAATTCCTCATCCATTGCAATTTCCCTACCACCCAAATCCAAGTTTCTCTCTTTCCACCCTTTCGCAACCAATTCAGTAACTTGGGGATTATTGCTATGCAATTTCTCCATGAATGGAGTAAGACCTCCCTTTTCTAAAATATCCCACACCTCCTTTCTCAACTTAGTAGTATCACAGGATTTAGGCTCAACATGATTTTTGTCCCCACCCATGATGATAGAATACAAAGACAAAGCACTCAACAAGAAACTTAAAAGAACGCAAAAAGAACCACCTAGAATCAAAGTATCCAACAAAAGATTGTAAACTTAGGCAACTAACACCCACAATCTGTGCAAAGCCAGCCATAGGACATACATACCATAATGAATTTGAACTCTGCGCCTTATGATAGCCTTCCCTCAAAATCATAACTTTAACATCCTTACAAATGTCTTTCAACCACGTGAGAAAGGACATGCACACCTTAATGAATAAAAGGATCACCATAAGATTAACTTTCACTAATAATAATAGTCGTGACCTCAAAAGGGATAGAGTCATTTAAATCCCAAACCTTACTATCTCTAAGTCCAAAGTTAGCGAAGAAATCAGCTAACATATTTCCCTCTCTCAAAATATGGGAAATATAAACATTATCAAAGGATTTAATAATTTCAATGGAATCCTTGATCAAGGCCTCAATTGTCCAAGACGAAGGAGATATATTCTTCAAATTATTGATCTTATTTATGCTTTTGTTGTCATACAAAAGAGAGAGTATAAATTTGCAAATTGTATAAACATTTAAATCAATATTAGAAAAGGTCGATGCCTTTATATATCATGGACTTGGTCAACAACATCACCACAATTTGTTGTAACAAATCAAATAGTTATTTAATACATTGAACAATAGATGACTTTGTTTGATCAATTAAGTATATGAGTCGATACTAAATAGGGACTAATTTGATGTTATTCTTGGGTGGCATGTTTTTACTATTGACTCTTTCACTTAAGAATAAAATCATGTCACCTTTGTATTCTATTTATCATAGAAGTCTGATAGTCGAATTATATCACATGGAGAGTTGATTTATTCTCCAATTGCTGTCAAAAAGTGGGTCAATCTGTTGGTATAAAAGTTGAGTCTTTACTTACTTATTCACCACCTTTAGTGCAAGAGCACGTGAGGGGACAAGCAATCAACACCACCCAAAAATAATGTTTGGTTTGATTTCAGTTTTGGTTTGTTTTATCTTTCTTTCAGTTCTATCATTGCCTAAACCTCTTAAATTCTCCATCTTCACTATGACACTACTATAAATGTTGTCTCATGAAGTGTTATCTTTTAAGCCAATGTAATTGGTTGATGTAAAGTCAAATTCCTCTCCTTATTTTCAGCACTCTTACCATTTGAATGTGATGGGGTTGGAAATGGATTCCCATCAAAGTGTAAACTTGTTGATGTTGTTGTAGTAGCTTCCTGGTAAACACGTATACAAATGCAAAAGCATAGATTGTTTACCATTGCAGATTAAATGGAGTTGAATTTTGTTAGATGTTGTCATTGCAACTTTCCTAGTCGATGTGTATATGCAAATAGGGAAACAAAGGGAAAATTGTGAATGATTTACTCTTGAAGGTGAAGAGTCTTAGACTCTAAAATTTTGGAATCAAAGTTATATTCAAATGCCTTTTCACCTTCATCACCCCCACCCCCCCATGTAGGATGAAAAATGATGCAAGTCACTGAGCATGAAGGAGGGGGTGTAAGGAAACAAAATTGAAAGCATCGGTTGAAAGAAGAGAGGATAATAGTTTTTGAAATCCAAAAGACATCCAAAAAACTTGGGAACTTCAATAGGTAGGTGGAATCAAACCTATGAAAGTATCTGAGGTGCCATAGTGAGAAGGATAGCATGAGGAGGTTGCATGAGGGAGGGAGGATATGATTCGCTTGTGGAGGGAGACACAGATTTGGGAGTGATTTTATGCCACGGGTGAAACTCTTTGAAAGGGCCAAATGAGTTTGATGAAGTTGTGTTGAAATTAAAAGTGATTTTCCAAGAAGTTGTGTGGGTAGTTTGTGAATACAAGAAAGAGTGAGCACCATTCTTAGAGCAGGGGAAGAAAATAATAAGGGATGCGTTATTTAGAAATTGTTTTAAGAAACCAAATAAGTGTTCACGTATAGACATATGGGACTGCACTAATCTAGAAGAAGGTCAGAAGCCAAGTTGAGAAGTGTGGCACGATGGAGAAAGGGAGAAACAATGGTGAAGATTGACCACTCTAGACAAAGAGCAGTATTTATATATTTCAGTTTGAGATGAATTAAAATTCTTAGACAAGACAAGAATAGTTGAAGCTACAGGTGGGCTGAGATTTGGAAGATGAGTTCATGCAAGGGATGAAAAAAGATAAGAGGAATAATTCTTTGTGTAAACATTAAATTTGCATGTTGATGTAATTATGTTTTTGACTTGACTAAAAGGAGATATTTTGTTATTTGTTGTAATCTTTGTTTTATGAAATGTTGAGTTCGGGTAGAGTTGCTTGAGAAAATTGTTTTGTTTTTAGTTTTTGATAGAGGGTTGTACCCTCTTGCATTAATTGGTATCAAATCAGGTAGTCATGAGAGTGGAGAGGATCCGCAAGGACTTGTGAGTGTTGTGTGAACAAATTGCCAACTGGGAGGCAATTCACACAAGAAGAAAGTGAGTGTGTGAAGTCGTTGAGAAGAAGCTCGAGAAGGTTATTGCAGGTGTGTGAGAAATCTTGACAATGAGAGAAGGAGCTTGAAGCCACAAAGGAAAATTGAGAAGTGATGAAAAATTGTGAGAGTTGAGATTGCGGCAGACAAAATGGTTGGGTCATGAGGAGACCCATAAAGATACTGTTTTGGGAGTAGTATTGGGATAAAGTGGAGGATGAGATGATTGAAAAGTTGGGACAAATAGTTTGTGGATAAGTAGGAAAGATCGAGGAGAGGCTCGAGGAATTGAAAAAAGTGTTAGAAAGAGTGTGAGGAAAATGGAGAAGAGTAGTGAGAAGAAGAAGGTTCTCTTAAGCGAGGACAATAGAAAGAAGAATAGAAGAAATCAGAGTTGGTAAGAGCAGTCCCTACCAATGAATAAATTACAACAGAGACATGTCATGAGGAAAGGATGAAGAGAGAAAAGAAAATAATGAAGTGAGCAAAAAAGAGGTTGCAATGAAGGGTGATGGTGAGGCAGAATTGTTCGCACAATTGCTGGAAATTGAGGGAGAGTGGACATCAAAGCTTGATGTTGTGAAGAAAGAAGAGAAAAAAGTTGTAGCTGACTTGACACTAGTAGAATTTGGAAAATAAATGACTACATGACTAAAAATTTTAGTCACGTGACTAACACTAGTAGAATTTTGCAAATAAATGACTAATTTGATCATCATAAGTGACTAATTTGGTCATTGAGTAAAAAAAGAACTAAATAATTGGGGCTAGACAAATAAAAATGACTTAATAAATGATTATTACTCCTCTATTCTTTTTTCTTTCAAATTTTATCATAATCCATAGAGCTTAAGCCCCCCTCATGGGACCCATACCTAAGCAGGCCATTTGGCCACCTAGGTTGCTTGGTGCACCAAAAATACCTATTGTGTGGAATGAATTGCCTCTTGGTGCAATCTTAAGGCCTTCACATATTTTATAAAATAAATTAGCATTTCACAAATAAAAATGACTAAATAATTAGTCACAAAAATAATTCAATCCTATAATCATGTCAGCTAACATATAGTTCTACCAGTTATTCAATAAGAGTTATGGTACATATAATACATATATATTATCAATTATTTCAATCCATTTGAATAGATCATTTAAGGAGTCAATAATCAATAGTGTTATTCCAATAGTCCACCATGATGGGGTCAGAGAGGAAGCATGCTAGGGAGCCCTAACTTCGCTACATCTAAGCCCAAGAGTGTGAAGTATGTTGGGGATCCCTAATCTAGATTTATCTAAATTTATTTCATTCCATTATTTAGCAATTGTTATTAATTGTTTAAGCTAGCCACATGCAACTAGAATTTGTAGTACATCCATGCAAAAACACATACTCTCTAACATATTAACATACATATAGTTTCTATCGACGCAATCCTTAAACCTCCTTTAGGCGCAAGTGTTAGTATATATTCCTCTCTCTATATAGAATTGTCTCCCCCTCTATCTCTCTTTCTTTTTTCTAATCTCTCCAAAGATCAATTAAACTATTAGGTTTTTATATATTAATTTAATTTTTTCTATATAAGAATATATTAAGTATTAATTATAATAATTTTATATTTTTTATTATAGAATACAATATATAATAATAATGTAACCTAGATATATGTGGGCGGATGGGCAGGCCCTTCCCCTGCCTCTCTTTACGCCACCCGAATTCCTGGGTGTGCGTGAGGTGGCTATGGGACGGAGTGGGTGTAAGCAAGAGGTGGCACCGCCACGTCACTTTTCGACCCTTCTTATTCATTGTGGGGAGAAGATAGCTCTCTTAAATGTCTTCGTCTCTTGATATTCGTGGAGCCTTAGTGTTTGTTTGGGAGGAGACTTGGCTTTTCTCTCAAGATATCCACTTAGCAACACGTCGGGTACGACAACCATTGAAACGACTGTTGCTTGGTCGAGTGGCGGCTCATCTCACTTGAAGTCATTATGATTTGAAGGTGTTAGGACTGTGTCCGTAGCCATTCTTCATGGCAAGGATGCGATGATCGTCCTATTTTTATTACGCCTCTTGTGTGGTGGCCAAGCGGATCCTCTCACGGGTCTATTTATGGATCCATCGAATTCATTTTGTTATTTTGTCCTCGCATCTTAGCATTGTTTTGTTTCTATGCAGGGTGCGGCTGTTATCATGGAGAGATCGACAAAATCAAAATTCACCATTCATGTTTCGCTCGAAGGCTTGGAATGCTTCGGAGTAGATACTCCAGTCTCTCTGGTGGCCACAGAAAGGCAGATTTCCTTCAGGGAAGTCACGGATCAGAGATTAAAACGTATACTGTCTGAGGATGATCCTGTCTCGTTGGTTGCGATTAAGATGATTCTGGGTGAAGAACACTTGCAGAGAAGGGAGTATGCCAAAGATAACGCTCATGTCTCCTCTCATTTTCTTGCAACGTTATTGGACTTGAAGACTCCGAAGAAGGTGGCAATGGAGATGATGGTGCGCTTGTTCCGTGCTAACTTACTCGGTGGTCTTGAAGAAACTCTGAAGGCGACCTTCTTAGGCAAAGGCATACCGCGTCTGGCTGACTTATCTCTCTTATGGGACATGGAGGAAGTTGTTAAAGTGTATCCTTTTCTTCTTGACCTTAAAGGACCTGCTCTGTCGCGACATAGAAAGCTTGTGGACGTGGTCGTGGAGTTCTTGAAGTGAAAATTAAAGTTGGTGCCGGCGGAAGGGAATGACTGGTTGGAGGGCTTTGTTAGTTTCGCGGAAGTCAATGGTTTCATGTAAGGGTTGGCTCTGTGTCTGTAGTCTTTTGTTGCATCTTACTATTTTTTGGTGGTCTTCTGCATTTTTTTTTGCAACTGGTTTTATGGTGGTTGCGGGTCGGTCTGCAACCCTTCTCTTCTTCCCTATTGTTCTCGTGGGTGGTTTGGTGCAAGTTTTGGGACCGTAGAAACCTTGGTTTTGTGTCTCGGTTGGGTTGGCATTTTGCCTAGCTATGTCTTATGGTGGTTGCTCTTGCGTTGCAGACGTTTGTAAATTTTTGCTATTTCAATATAAAATCTCTATCGTGCGTATCAAAATAATAATAATAATAATAATAATGTAACCTAGATATATACTATTAAAAATAATAATATATATAATTATATTATATATAATTTAATCTTATTACTATTATATTAAATATATATAATGTATTAACTATATTTTATATTATATTTATTATATTAATTTTTTACAATTAAACGAATCTTAGTCGTTCATCATTTTTGACCCCTTTTTGGTTGCTTTTCACCATTTTTTGTTGCTTTTCCCACCACTATTGGTTCTTGCTCCTCCAAACTCTTCCTCGCTAGTATTGACCTTTCACTTCTCCAATTGGCAAGCTATAACTTGAAAATAAAGTTTTTCCAATTAAGGTTGGAAGGAAAAAGCTCTTCTATTAGGTTTTTCCATGACTGTCCTATCCACAAACTAGTTCTTGCTCCCAAACTAGAACCTGTTTGATTCTGCAACAGGATCCATAATGCAAGAACCTGGTAAGGTAGTCATCATTGTGCATCGATTGGAGCAAAGGATTTGATTAATATTTTGTATTGCTTTTAAAATTGTGTCTTTCACTTCTATTAATTATAGAGCTTCATTTCTAATCAACTATAAGCAACTTCTGTTGATTACTATTGCTAATTCAATCATTGAATTCCTGTATCCTTTAGATCAAACTCGCTACTAACACGTTACCTATTATGGGATTAAAATTTTGTTTGTAGTTTGCAAGTAAATGCTTATCTTTAGTCAAGTCGAATACATGTAGTAAAATACTCTATAATTTCTATTAGCATTTTCATAAACCTAACATCAAATGCTCCCAACCAAACAAGTTAGGGACTCCCCACTCTGGGTTATTGCTATGAAGTTGTGATCTCAGTTTTGACCATTAGGAGCTTGTTTATCCTTACAATATATAAAAGTATCAAAATGAGGTTGTGGCATGTTTTATGATCACCCTACCTATTTTGAGTTTGAAGGTGAAATCTATTTGTGCTTGGTAGAGATCACCTTAAACTTGTAAAGGAGAGCAACTAAAAAAGTTGTAGATATTAACAAATTAATGATCGAAGTCACTCATGTTTCAACTTGAAAATTGACAAGTTTCTTATCAGCAACCTATTGATGCATTAAATATATGTGTATGGATAATAGTACTAAACTCAGAATATGTGTGAATGGGTGCTCTAGAGCTTAAAGTGATTAAATTTATTTACTATATAACAAACATTTGGAAAAAGCTTTGTAGAAGATTTTTGCATCATAGTATTTCTATACAATATTCTTTTAAAGTCTTGTTATATAATTTCATGGACTTGAATAAACATATTTATGTCCAGCTCTTGTAAATATTTTTCTCAATAGCTATATTGCTCTAATTAATTTAATATCAGATATAGATAAAAATTGTATGGATTAGTTTTAGAACATGGTAGGCACCAATTAGAATAATAAGGTCATATAATGCCTCCACTATTTTGATTACTAGTTATGGTTAGCCAATTGGTTTTATTTTGGAAGACTTTCTCTGGAATTGTCCAATGCCATCAACGGAAGTGTCTGATGTTGGCATTTGAAATTTTGGAGAAAATTCAAATCTCTTATTTTTCCTGAAACGATTATTAAAAATTCAGTGAGTAACTTTTATATAAATAGTAGTTGCAATGTTATACTAAATTTAATTTTTTTGAGTATATACCCTTATCTTTCCAAACTTTCATCCGTTCCTCAATTATATCATTGTAAATTTTGAGCTTCCATTTTTCAAGATACATGATCATCAAATTCATGCAATAACAAAGATTTCTTCCCTGAAAGGTTTTGTAAAGCTCCTCAGCTCACAAGATTGTTTTAGAAAGATAGTTTGCAACTTTTGTGTGGCAATGATCCCATGCATCCTAGATTAAGTAGGCTAGAACCAAATGCTCCATCAACTCATCCAAAATTCTAGTCTCGAGAACATATCTAGAGCTAACAATGCAACATTATTTTGACCCAAAAAAGTTGGTCTTGGCATAATTCTAGTATTCTTATGTATTTGTTTCTTATTTTTTCATTGTATGTATTTATAAGTTCCATCTGTGTAATTTTTCTCCATGATACCCCAACATGATACAATTCTCCATTATGTCATTGCCTCATTAGTGGTCTAATTTTCATGTCTTGGACAATTTCAAAACTTTATTTTCTATAATCACTTCATATCTACACAAAAATCTTGATTTAAAGGTATGTTGTCCACTTATGTTTATGTGTGGGTTGATTAATTCTATTCAAGAGCAATTATCTACTAGATACAGAAAATAGCTTGTCTAGTTAAGATGTGTAATACAAGTAAAGCACCTTAAAGTTGGGAAGCCCCTACCTAATGTGTGCATTTGTATGTTACATTGAATAAATGCAGTGGAATGGGTAGTAATAATTTAGAAATGTTTGAGGGAAATTTCAAATCATGTAGGTTATATTTTTGGTTCTTTTATTTTTATTTTTTATTTTTTTCCATAGATGTAAATAGCTCACAAGGGGTTAGAATTTGATTTTCTTTAACTACCTTTGTTGATTGTTTCCTTTTTGCAACAAGTCAGTCCTTTTTTATGCTATTAACTTCCAACTTTACCCCCTTTTTTGTTCATGGAAGATTGTTTTATTCAATTGGTTGATGGCATTGGTTTTCAGTGATATCAGCTGTATTGTATTTCTATTTTTGTTCCTTCTCCTTTGTGGGCCTCTCAATATTTTTCTCTTCCTAGAATCCTATTGTATATTGATGTACTCTCAAGTCCCATTGACCTAATTTTGGTCATTCATGGGCATTAGTCTAATTTATTTCTTTCTTTTTCATGTATATGTATTAAAAGTGTTTGGATACATACAATTAAAATCCTTAGTTAATATTGTTAAGAACTTAATACAACTTGACCTAGGAAATTGTTTGGAATTTGTAGCATAATCTAATGTCCTATCATTTGTATTCATTTTGTGCATCTTCCCCAAAAGATAATAAATTTTGTATATTCTAATGTCAAATTGTTTTGAAGTCAATGAAACTTTCAAATAAGCTCACTTTTTTTCTATGATAGGGTATGAGTCAGCTCGAATTAGAAGATGAAGTGGAAGATGATTTAAAATGTGCCAATGGAGAATTTATCAAAGATGGTGACAATACAAATAAATTGAATCAAGTTTTACAACTTACAGGCTTCAATGATCTTGTATATGTAGAAGCATATATTATAGTTCATTAGTATGATATTGTCCTGGATGTTACAGTAATCAACCACACAAAGGAAACAATTTAGAACCTTTGTTTAGAATTGGCTACTATGGGTGATCTCAAAATGGTTGAACGACCAAAAAATTATACTCTAGCTCCAGAGTCAAGCAAGCAGATAAAAGAAAACATAAAAGTGTCTTCAACCGAAACTAGTGTTATATTTGGTAACATTGTTTATGAGACTACAAGTGTACTAGACCACAATGCTGTTCTGAATGACATACACATTGACATTGTGGACTACATCTCCCCAACCACTTGCCCCGATGTTGCTTTTAGGAATATGTGGGATGAGTTTGAATGGGAAAACAAGGTAAATAAGATTATTCTCTTGGGTGGGAAAATAAATTTAAAGTTTCTAGTAATTTTCTTTCAAATTTATATTGTACCAAAGTTAAACAATAGATTAATCTAAACAATGACATATATAATCTGAATGAGTATTGCGCTTGCACTTTTTCTATTAGGTGGTTGTGAACACAATTATTGATGATGAGAAGGAGTTCCTAAACCATATTGTGCGAATAAAAAATATGAAGTGCCTCACACCCTTGTAAATATTTCAATTTTCTTAACTTCTTTCATAATTTTAGAGTAATCTAGCTTGGTCTGCATTGCATTAAATATTGTTGAATGGTTTGTTTACCACTGGAGAAACACAATGTTATTGAAAATACTATAATTAACCTTTATTTTTTATATAGATTTGCACTGGATGGAGACTATGGATTTTTGGCTACAAATTTGTATGCAAAGAGTGTATTCGGTGAGGATGCTCTTGTGAATGTTAGTGTTGAGAAACAATCTGATGTCAAGCTGAGTGGTTATATTAGGATAAGAAGTAAAACCCAGGGCATTGCATTGAGTTTGGGTGATAATATCACACTCAAACAAAAGAGCTAAGTATGTGTTGATTGGTTGATGCTTGAATTTTTCTTCTAGGTTTTTTGTAAGAAGTTTTTCCACATTGGTATGTTTATTTGCTTACAATTTTTGGTAATTAATAGTTACAATTTTGACTACTTAAATTGGATGGGTGGTCATTGAATCCCATTGGTTGATCTTTCAGAACTAGAATAATTTTTTTTAGGGTTTGGGATGAGAATTATGTTTTTGTAACTTGTTTTATTTGTTCACTAATGCTTGTGAAACTTGCACACTGCTTTAGACAATAGTTATGTAAAGAGTTGAGGATGATGAGTATGACATTATTTTTGCTCATGACTCCACCATAGCAATAATAGAGTTGTTTCTATATGTCTTTCTATATCATATCTCATGCACAATATTGTGAGGAAAATTATTAAGTGTTCTCTTGTATTTAAAGAAGAGAACTATTTTTTAATTCAGATTCCAAGCTCTTGAAGGAATAATTGATTCAAATTTTATGAAATGTAAACACATGAAACATATGAAATTTACCTCTAGAAATATCGTTTGAATTAGTTGTTACTTTGGCTTCAGATAGGGCGCCAACATCATACATGCATTGATAGAAAATGTGTATATATTATCAATATTTTTATCTCATGAATTATAAATTTTAGTTCTAGAAAAATTATGATGAGGCTCAATAGATTTGTCCTCTACCAAATATAATTAACAAAGGCATTCATTAAAGGGGCTCAAATAGCCAGAAAATATAAGGTGTAGGTTCATTCCAAAGAGCTTAGAGTTTGTGTATGCCATCCTGCACAACAATTATCTATTTTAATTCATGTACATACAATTGGTTGTTCATGTAGGTGGGTGTGCATGCCTATATGTGTGCACCTTATTTTTTAACTCTAGAAATATAGTTTGAATTAGCAATTACTTTGGCTATAGATAGGGAACTACATTGTAAATGCACCAATAGAAAACATGTATATCATTTGTATTTTTATCTCACAAATATTATATTGTAGTACAAGAAGAAACAACGAAGAGGTTCAATAGATTTGTCTCCTGCCAAATATAATTTTATTAAGGTCTTTACTAAAAGTGACTACTTTCAACAATGTTTTGGCATCTCTATTTTCATATTTATGTTTTTTTCTTTAAATCAGAAACTAAATTAATATTGGAATGCACAATATTACAGATGGATCAGTGTCAAAGGTTGAATGGGTATGTACAGGATCATGATGGGCCAAAAAGTGGCAATATTATGGGTATTTGTAGGGTATGTCGCTGACGACCTTTTTTTTACCCACAATTGATGAAACGAAAAGGGTTTTTAGAGGAGATTCTCAGCTTTCTGCCAATATAAATTATTCTTTAATTTGAATTTAATAAATAATTATTATTCATTTTCTATTAGAATTATGACTAAAGTCCTGATCGATAGGCTAATTGAAAAACATATATAACTTTCAAATGGTGTCACATTTTTTGAATTTGAAACATGCATCACATTCTATGCTTCACATACTATAGGATTGAAAAAAGAAAAATTAAATTTCATGAAGTTTTGACCAAGTTAAGGTGGTTAGACATACGATTTTTTATATTTTTTAAAAGTTGTAATAAAAAAATCATAATTAATTATTTACTTGGAAAAAAATACAAAAAAATATGCATCTACATCAGACATGAGTCCTCTACTTATATATAAAATCTTATAAAAAATATTATCATTTTCATGGTTGGTGGTGGGCGATTTTTTCTACTTCTTATTTTCCCTGAAATTTAAGTACTATTGCATTTGAAATTTCAAATTTTCACCAAATAGATTTTATTTATTTTAAATAAACCTAGTAGTTTAGAAACTACATTAAATTTTCTACAGATTCTATTCTTACATATTTTTGAAACAATATAGATAACTTATTCAAATTTTTACGTCAAGTTGCCTAACACTGATTTTTCTGAATTTTTTGCCACTTAAGGGCCTGTTTTTTCCATGATGATCCTGCACATACCCGAATATGGATCAATATCATGCATATAATGAGAGAGTAGTTGATGAGAGGGACATTGACAAATATCCATGTCCATGTAAAAATTTTCTTGGTGGAAAGATGAAAAAAAGAAATATGAATTATCGATATATGATAAGATATGGGCATAGTGGTATAAGCCCTTGGGCTTACGATTATTAAACTATTACACTATGGTCTTGCAAGATATGTGTTTCAACAATATTTGGTATGAAAATTTGGGTCCCTCTGTTAGCAAATCATATATTATATATGTATGTCTAGGTTTGTGTCTATTAAGTTAAATGAAATTCTTATAAAATGCTTGTTCAAAGGTTATATACATAATGCACTCGTGCCTTTGACTTTAGCAAGATGATTGCTTAGTTTATACTTGATTCATTTGTATTGTTTGATAGTTTTGCACTACATATAGTTTTGGTATACAAACATGTCTTTGGACTATCAAAAATTTGATTGACTGATTTGTTGATTTACTTAGCTTATGCTTGGTTTTGATTGGTTGAGTTGTTGATCATGATTGTTGATGTTACAAGTTTTCAATATCAATTGGTTTCAAAGACACCCAAATGGAAATGACGAGGTAATGAGCTTATTTCATCTTCATCACACTTTCTATGGTTATAATGTATTTAATATTCTCTACATTAATTTCCTTTGTTTGTGTTAGTTTTTGAAATATTCAAGCAACTAGGTCTTAATAAAATAGCTCGCTTTTTCATAGTGTTCCATGCAAATTTCCTAGGATAGATGACACGTTGGTTTCTTTTAAAAAAAATAAAACTAATTTTGTGTTGAAATAAGATATGCAAGAATGTTCAAATTAATTGGTTTGGTTTTTCCAATATCTTATATGACATGCAAAATATATCCTTCAACATAAGTTACAACATTTTTAGAATCCAACTACAAAAGCAGTGTTGCTGGAAATACTCAGTTTATATTCATATATGATCCACATGTACCACAATTTAACCAGCATCTTAGTAATAATTTTTAAGGTGTCATCAATATAGCCAACACGGGCACGAAGGTCAACCATGCACACCTAATGATAAACTATATATGTAAATTGTAATGCAATAAGGGTTACTAACGTGTGAAGTATGTGCAACCCTCATCCACTAAACCTGCATGATTGCATGTACCTAGAACCCAAGGAAAGCTTACAATGTTAGGATATGTTCTAGCGTGCTTCATTAATTCAAATATTTTGAGAGGTTCCTTGCAAAATCCATTTTGTGCACATTTTGCAATCAATCATTTCATTCCATGAGATGAAATCTCTGAGGCATTTTGTCAAACAATTCAGGTGTTTTGTCTATGATTCAAAATCTTGCATATATATCTACTAGAGCATATCCAACTATAACATCTGACAAAAATTCCCCTACCATTATGCTTTGGTGCATGTTCATAGCCCGTCCCAAAGCTCCCATTTTGGCACAAGTAGGATCCCATTTTGGCACAGGTAGGGAGGACTCTGGAAAAATAATTGACTTTATACCTGCCAATTGCATTTGTTTGAAAGTTTCAAAAGCCTTTTCAACAAACAATTTTCTGCAAAACCTGCAATTATTGCATTCCATGAGATGACTTCTCTTTGAGGCATTTTTTCAAATAGTTCACATGCCTTGCTTGTGCTTCCACATTTTGCATGCATATCTATTAGAGCATTTCCAACCATAATATTTGACAGAAATCCACCTTTTTTATACTTTGATGGATATACATACCCTGTCCAAAGCTCCCATTTTATTATAGGCAAGGAGTATGCTGGAAAAGGTTGTGGAATCTGGCTTTACACCTTCCAGTTGTATTTGCTTGAAAGTTTCTAAAGCTTTTTCAAAAATCCATTTTGTGCATATCCTACAATATTGCAATCCATAGACCACATTTCATATAGGGATATTGTCGCATATTGTCTATGCATTAATGAAGTGTAGGTGTAACTAGGTCCATAAGTATTCTCATGTTCAAATGAGTTTG
>VDFB02263052.1:0-29316 GCA_007258455.2 Sequoia sempervirens
ATCATATATTAGGATTAATGTTATTTAATGTCACCATCAACACTATGATGGCCACCACTCATATTGAGAGTCCTAATAATAATGGGCATGAAGATCACTCAAGAAAGAAGATGATTTGATGGGATATTGGAATTAGAGAAGGGGCACACAATGTATCCAGCTCATGATATAGAGTACACCCAAGGTCGTGTTTGTCAAGCTTTATGTTGATTGATCACTAAATTGAACTTATGTTTTATATGTTGTGTTATGAATAGAATTATTTCTTCTAGGAATGTACTAAGAGGTTCAAAACCACTAAGATCTTATTAGGGTGATGGTGGTTATTCTAATGGTTGAAATTGGACAATTATTACTTTCAAGACATCTGATCTAAAATATAATACTTGAGATTTGAAGATAATGAATTTAAAATTTTACTATTTAAGCACTGAATTTAATAATTGATATGTTTAAAAATATATTTATTTAAGTATTATTTTTTAAATAAATTGCATACCTAAAATACTACATATATTTGGATATGTGTTCATTTTTAACTTTACGAAATTGACACATTATACCTTGGAACAATTCCTCTTATGTTTTTAGATGTGTGATTGGTTTGGGGGTAATGTGATATTGATATCAACATTGGGTGACTTGATCCCTTTATCTTTTTTATTAGACTTTTTGAAAATCAAATTCTTAAAATACAACACTATGTTTGGATATATGTTCATTTTTTAACTTTGAGAAATTTGCACAATATACCTTTGACCATTTCTTATTATGGTTTTAGATGTATGATTGGTTTGGGAGCAATTTGATATTATTACCAACATTGAGTGACTTGATCTCTTTATATTTTTTATTAGATATTTTGTGTGTCAATCTTATAGTTGAATATGAAACATTGATTATGGAATACATTTGATCAATTGCTTGAAAGAAATCAATTGATATACTTAGTGATTTACAATTGGTAGATAAACAAGTTACTAACAATTATAAGACCAAAGATGCTCAACTTGCACAATTCCATGAACTGGACTTATGGTTACTTGATTCTTTCAACGCATTTACCATTTGATGCTTTCTCCAACAAGTTAACAAACATACCAATGCTATGGCTAGTGTTGCCTGCCATATGAACACAAATGATAGTGGTTATGTATTCATAGATTATAGTAACATCTTATACAAGACACTTCTTTACTGATTTGTGCTATCTATTGACCAATGAAGAGCAATTTCACAATATGTATACTTATCTTGATACTGAAATTTGATACTATGTGATAAAATCTTTATTGATTTGTACTATCTAGTGATGAATGAGGAGCAATATCAATTTATGTCTTGACATCTTAAAACTTACGAAAAATAAAGAACAAATGCAATCGAGGAAAAAAATATATTCATCATATTATTGTATTCCACACTAATCCAATATAAACTTGAACAACTCATTTTCAATTTAATTTACAAATTCCACAGATTTCAAATCATAATAACATGCGCTCTACCATTTCAATTTTGAGCGAATATAAACATGCAAGACTACACAGCGAAATACACAGCGAAATACAAAAATATATTCATATATTCCACAGTTTCTTCTTTCTGTCTTTTGAATGCAATGTCTTAATTCTTTCTCCATGTGATCTTCGCTCTCAGGGAAATACACAGCGATCTTAATTCTTTCTCCATAGTACCTGAAAAAACAGCGAACATTGATAATTTAGATTCAGATTCAAGAAAACAAAAACTCTAGTTGATGAAAAGGAAATGGAACCTAGTCTAGAAGAATTAACTATGGCTAGTGTTACCTCACATATGAACACAAATGATAGTGGTCACCATTTACATTGCTTATTCGTAAATTATAGTAACTAGTTATACAAAACACTTCTTTATTGACTTGTGTTAGCTATTGACCAATGAAGAGCAATTTTTTCACAATATGTGTACTTATCTTGATACTGAAATTTGATACTATGTGATAAAATCTTTATTGGTTTGTGCTATCTAGTGATGAATGAGGAGCAAAATCAATTTATGCCTGGACATCTTAATACTCCAGCATAAAAACTTACGAAAAAAAAATTTAACTCACAGTATTATGATCAACAGTCATTCAACCTAAATAAAGAACAAATGCAATCGAGGAACAAAAATATATTCATATATTCCACACTAAATCCAATATAAACTTCAACAACTCAATAACAGATTTTCAATTTAATTTACAAATTCCACAGATTTCAAAGCATAATAACACGCTCTCTACCATTCCAGAAAGAAAGAAGAAGAATGATCTTTAGTAAGTACAGCAAGATTTCAATCTTCTTCTTTCACAAATTTTCCTCTAACTACTAAAATAGAAATGCGAGATTACAGTTTCTTCTTTCTGTCTTTTGAATGCAATATCTTAATTCTTTCTCCATGTGATCTTCGCTCTCAGGGAAATACACAGCGATCTTAATTCTTTCTCCATAGTACCTGAAAAAACAGCGAACAAGGATAATTTAGATTCAGATTCAAGAAAACTAAAACTCTGGTTGATGAAAAGGAAATGGAACCTGCATAGATTACCTGAACATTAGTATCCCATGATTCAACACCAGTCTGGAAGAATTCCCTCGCTACCTTCTTTATTAGCTGTAGTATCCCATGATTCAACACCTGAAATATTTAGTGGGTTAAGTCAAGAGCACATGCATAGAAATTTGAAACAATGTAAAAGGAAAGTGATTATACAAACCTGAAAAAAACACCATTCTTTACTGTCGGAAAAGCCCACTGCTGAAAATTTAATGGGAGGGTGCGGGCAGATCCGGATAAGCAGCAGGACGTCATATTACGGGGCTCTTTTCGTAGATCCACAAGAATCATTTCCGTTCTGATGCATTTCCTTTCTACAAATCTGTATAAGTTCAATGAAGCACGCATTAGAACGGAAATGATTCTTGCCGATCTTTGAAAATATATATAATGTATAATTCTGATCCACTCTTTTTTCTGCAAATCGATTCTTTCATGTATAATTCTAAATAATCTCTTTTTCATCATGCACACAAATCTGCTTAAGATCTGTTAAATATGATGATGAGGTATGTTATAAAAGTGTACAATAACATTGCTTATATAGACAAGGTGCAATGATCTATCTAATGCAAAACATTACATGACTCAAGTTTCATTATTAAATTACCTAGAATACTAGAATTAACTAAAAGTTAGTATAAGATATGATAAGATCTTATCTAAACAACTAAGAATTTTATAAATGTGCCTAGGACTTAAGTGGACTTAACTAGTTAGGTAAATTATCTATTTACACCAACAATTGGTATTGTCTTGAGCAAGACATTTTACATCACTCAACAACTTACAAATTGCATCCAACTAATGTAGTGCATTGGAATCTATTTATTTTGGAGGTAGTAAGGATATTACACTATTTATGGTATATCAGACCTTGGAGGAATGATCCTCTTAATCTGGAGTGCCTATTTTTAAGAGCAGTTTTTTATTACAAAAATTGTTGGAAAATTATTATTGACTTATCTTTCCCAATTATGGTCTCATTTGGATGGTGAATAATATATATAATATTTAAGAATAATCTATTCAAAAAAAAATGATAGAATCTAATATGAAAGGAAAGACGATATAATGAAATAACTTGCACCATAGAAGAAAATAATAAGAATATTCTACAAATAACTGATAATAATATGCCACTTTGAGGGTGCAACCTCCTAATCCACTTCAAGGAGGATACCTCTTATAGTCTTCAATAAGAACACAATACTCAACATGATGATAATAACTTACCTGTACCTCATATAGATACCATATTTATACCAAGGATATCACCCAGGCTGTCCTAGATAACCCTATATAAGCCTTAGGATGACCTAAATGACTCAATAACATTATAATAATGATAATGTGACTTAATTAAGAGTTAAGGTAGCCATAACTTGACTACGTATAACACTATAGATACTATAAGGGTAGGGGCATAACATATGATTGATTATTAGTTGACTAGTTGAAATCTTTTGTTTACAAGAGTTGAAAAATAGGTAAGAGAATGAAATTCCTCAAAAAAGAAAATTCTAAAGCTACACATTGCATAAATAATAGACATATTCATACTAGACAAGATACCTATCCACGAAAGAAATCATTTTATAAAGAATCATATTCATGCTAGGCCTTGGACTACTTGCTATGTCTAAGTAGAATATGAAACAATTTTAATATGCTACAACATGGTAGGCCTTGGAACAATGATACAATCAATTGTGAATCACAAAGGCCCAAAGCACATGAATTTGAAAACACTTTCATTATTTCATCAATTTATTTTTCCAATTCGATAGTGTAATGATACAATGGGGATTCAAATTGAAAACGTTGGCATGAAAATGGATAGGCGTGAATACAATGTTGAGATTTTTAATTTAACTATGCCAATTACTGAGGAATTCCTATGTCTAACTACCTTTGACAATTGAAAATTTACATTTAACACAAAAATCAAGAATCCACAATAATTATACTAACCTAAGAAGAAACTCGTGTTGCAACAAACAAAGGGAACCTAATCAAGCTTTCCCATGTTGTATAGAATCACTACTTAGGATAATTTCCATAGCTCTAATATATATGGAAATTGATGGAGATAAGGTAGGACAATGTGATAAATGAGATGCCAAAGGAATAGGGGCATGACACATGCACAAATACTAAAGTAGAACATATGCACGTCTACCAAATAATACATGTGTAAATTTAAACCATTAATTAGAAAATTGAGGTCGAGTAATGTTACCTAAGCTATGCTTATAAAAAAAATCCTTACTAAGCTAAACTTAACATTTTTAATACTAAAAAGCATGAATTCATTACAAAGCTTACATTCACAAAATCAAGTCATTCATGGTAGATGTAGAAGTGAGTTCCTCATATAATTTTATTAAATTTCTTTGTGAACAATATAAATAAGGTTCATTTTCACTTAGATGGACGATAATTTTCAATCCTACTTATTACCAAAACTATTATACATAGATTTATTTCCTTTGAAAATTTTAATGTGAGTTAAGTGTTTTTGATAACTTTACAAGCTTTCTATTATTGAAGTCATTGGAAAAAGTATGGTTTGTTTAGTTTCTTTATCTTTTTCAAAATGATAAGATTTGATCATTGTTTTTATATCTTAAGTTTTTCTTATTGGTGGTGGATTTGTGAGAAAATTTATTTGTTTTTCCTCTTATTGTAATCTCTACAACTTGTTTATTCTTAAAAAATAAGAAAATTATAATGTGGATTTAATCATTTTGATAATATTTTCACAAAAATATATTTCAGAAGACCCTTGCCATGGGTACATAAAACTTAGTTCTATGCAAAAATGTCAAGATGATTTTGGGAAGGACCCTACTATTCCTAACAGTTCCAGAAATTTGGAGAGAGAATCTAGACTGAGTAGTACTAGGTTTTTTGCATTTCTAGGGTGGACACTCTTCCCTAGAGCCCAATATGTTTTTATAAAGAAACTTTGGTAAGTGCATGGAAATGTGAGACCAAAAGGAGGTCTTAAGTGACCATTTTTTAAATCAATATAAACTACTCTTGGATGAGAAATTGAAGATAGTTATGCTAAAAATTTGAAGATGCAAAAAGAACAAGAATCATAGTGCTATGAATCTACTTTTTGAAAATTCATTTGAATTGTAGAAAAAATGGATTTTCATTCCTCTAAAATAGGGTGCAAGGACAAGACAAGTTCCTCATTTGCTAACATGTAAAACAACAATCTACCTTCATCGAATGATGAAATTTACACCATGATCCATAGATTCTAAGAGAAAGGGTTTTTGGAAAAGGAAATAATGAGTTTGTTGGGGCCCCATACCACTAGAAAATCCCATAATTTTTTTTTCAATAAATATTATGAAACTTTAATGGTATTGAGAGAGTCAACCCCACCATTGACAAGTAATTTGCAACCATCTGAGCTCCCTTTCTAATGGGCAGAAAGATCGGGTGGCCTTGGATAATATAAAAAACATTATCATTTGATTCCCCTATTACAAAAATTTGAAAAACAAAAAAGGGATTTTGTATGTTCATCAGGCGTTAATGGTGGCACCCATCACCTACACCATAAGAAAATTGTTCACTTCTAATCAGGAGCTCTACTACTATGATTTCTTTCTTGCCATGATCAAACTTCTCAACTTGAACATAGTCATAGGAAAGTAGGGGAAGATAAGAAAATAATGTTCTAAGCTTTTTAGTAGCACTAGGAGGTCATATGATGAGGCTCTATTGAAAGATGGACACAAGAGCCATTTCCCTTCTAATGCATTTTCTTTTCTGTACATCAATTATTTCATGTATAATTTTGTATAATCACTTTTTGATCACACATAATTCCTCTTATAATGTAGCCATGCCTTTTTTTTGTCAATTAACTATTACATAGTTCAATGAACCATGCATTATTTTCTATGAAATATATACAACTAGCTTACACATTTTTTTGTATTTTCATGAGATGTAATGTGATACTTGAAAAATATATTATGCAGAGTCTCATGTTATAAAAATATTATATTTATTTTAGTTTATTAATATTTTAATGTTTTGATTATATGGGAAAAGTGGGTTTTTAAGGGATTTGAAACCCTTTACAACAAAACAAACAAAATGTTGCTCAAGTATAAAACATTATTCTAACAACAACAACCAACAACCAAAACATACAAAATGTTGCTTAAAGATAAAAAATTACACCAACAGCAATAACCAACAACAAACAAGCAATAAAACACAAGTAAACAAAAAGTGACCAAGTAACAAGAAACAAACATAGCAAAACACAAAACTCGACATTATTTCATGCTCCTTAAGGTGTTAGCTACCTCAAGCTCTTGGTTCCTATGAAGACCAATCATGTCCAACAATTATTTTTTCTCTTCCTCGAAGGATTTCCTCAAATTTCTCTTCCCTCTAGTAGTGGGGCTTTTAGCTTCCTCCTTCCCGACCTTTTTACCTTTTCCTTTAGAAGCTCGATCCTTCTCTATTAGCCTGATAAAGTAGAGTGTTTCTTCTTTTAGTTCACTGATCTTGCAGAACAGGACCTTCAAGGAGTCAACACTATTCTTAACAAAAAAGTGGCATGCTTGCAATAGTTTCTTAATGTTCGCATTGATGTCTAGGACCTTGGCCTCCAAATCAAAGACACTACTCACATATAGACTTGAAGTCTAAAAAAGAACATTCTAAATCCACAATTTTATCAATCAAAACATCTAAAGTAGAGCCTTTTGGAAGATTCTCCACATTTACCTTCAATCCCCTGATCTTAATGTTCACCCTATTGAATTCTTGTACCAGACCACTTTTCCAACTAAAATGTCCTAGTGGCCCTTGTATGCATCATGTTAAGGAGTTCAAACATTGATGTGGAATCGTGACTAAGATACAAGAAGTCCTATGAAAGTGGATTAACTTTGAGAGGTTCAGCTTTACCAGACTTCTGATTACCCCCTCCTCCTCCTACACAGTTTTCTCACTAGAGGGTTCCACACTAGGTGAGTTTCGAACCGGGGAATCATTAATTTCAACCATCTTCTCATCTAAGCCCTTCTCCTTGCAATTATGAATTGTGACCTTATCACTACTTTTCAACACCTAATTTTTCAGCTTTGCAATACACTTTGAAGTTCTTCTCAGCCTCTCCTTTTCCTTCATAACGACAACATTCTTCTGCAATCCCTCCTCCTTACCTCCCACCAGTACTACATCATCTTGGTCATTAAAGACTGCATTTTTCTTAGACCTAGAATCCCCAGAACCAACCTTCGTATCATTTCCATCCATTTGGAACTCTGATTCTGGAATAATAACCCTCTTGGTAGCTCATTTTCCTTTAGGGTTTTCCTTCTTCCTCTTCTTGGAAGGGGTGATAAAAGGGGAAAAAGACCTATCCTCGTCTTCCTCAACCCACTCCTGATCTGCACTAACGCTAGTATCCCAGCCAAACAAATGAGACCCATCACTCAATGCCTTTTCCTTTCCCTTTGAAGATTAACAAGAATGTGGGCCTTCACATGCTCCATAATAAGCAAGATGAGACCCTCATGTAGCACCGACACTTTCCCATTTTTCAAATGTGCATACATAGACACCTCCAATGAGGACAAAAAAAGAAAGGAAACAAAATAAAGATCCCATTCCTAAAATGATTTAACAGAGTATAATGATGGCCTAATATTGTAGTAAATCTGCCTTCAAGGTTCACATACTGCATAATAATCTCCACAATATCCACCTAGATCTTTTGAAGGGATGTCCGCTCATAGCCCAAAGATGAAAACCTGATAACCTTTGTCTGCTCATCATCCTTAAAGAATTGAGCCATAGCCTCCTTATTACTCTTCTTTTCTTTAAAGAATTTATGTCTAACAATAGGCAACACCATAATTGCCGCTATAAACTCCTCATTTAACTCAAAAACCATTCCCTTAATTTGGAGCTTACAATTACGCCAACATGAAACAAACTCCACTGATGCCTTGGGGTCATGGCCATGAAGCCTTTCCATAATATTAACATTAATATTTTAATGTTACTTTTTCATTATTATTTATTTATTTTTAAAATTTTATTAAGTGTTAAATAAATTTTATATTAAAAATTAATTATAAAAATGTTTAAATAATTAAAAAGATACATTTAATGCATATGAGTATGTGTATACTTAGAAGTATTTAAGTGCTCTTATTAAAGCTTGGATGTTATATTTTGTATTAATGTTTCTTAATTTTATTTTTGTTTTATATTGAAATTTCAAATGGTTAGATCCATCATCATAGAAAACATTTATAAAGATAATGTTTGATACTTTTTGTTCTTGATCGTAATGGTTATTATGTATTAATATATAATATATTAATCACATATGTGTTTTTATATGTATATGATAGTGAAGGAAAACAATTATAATTTTCTGCACACACTAGCACATTTACATTAGTAATTGATAATTGTCAAAGCACGATAATTAAATAATTTATACTACATTAGGAAATTAAAGGTAATACATAAGGGTATTTAACTCTAGATGATTTTGAGATGCTTCTAAATCTTATTGTTATGGAATTAATTTTTCCAAGTCAAGTCTATTGGTTTAAATCATTTATGATTGAGGATTTAATATTACAATTTATAAGCTTTCACTCTATTGTTCGCCTAGTATCTAGAATGTTTACTACACTAAAATAACTAGTGTTATTCAAGAATACCTTTAGAGGGATTTTAGATTACTAAGGGATACATTCTCATAGGTGAACCCTTCAAATAATTGGCTTTATAATCATGCTAAACATCAAGGACTACAATCTTCAAGCATGTAAATGCTCTACCTAATGATGTAATACAAAATAGATTCTTCTTAGGTGATCCAATTGAAGACTTTCTAGCATGCTTCTTTCTTACATGTGAATAATATTCAATTTTCTAATGCACGTCTAAATAATTTAATTGAGCACCTTTAAATTCAAGGAAACTAAACAATAAATCATGTTGTTGTGTATTAATTCAACTCATAAGGGCTAGTGAAATGGGTGCACATTAACCAAATTGTGAATTTGAATTTCAAAACTAATATTAAAGTTCACATCCACAATGAGGGGATATATCCTAGACCTATTGAATTAATTGAGGTTAAGGTGTTACTAATTTATAGTAGGGAATGCATGTTTTCTATTAGAGGTAGATAACAAGTTTTGAAGGGGCTTGGAACCCTTTACAAAAAGGGTAGCTAAAACAAAAGAGAACTACATTAAGTATAAATCAGCCCAAACATAGTGTACCCACAACAAAAATTTAGCCAAAAAGGAGGAACACAACCATCAACATTACATATTTTTTAGTATATCCACAGCCTCCACATCACATGCTACACCCTTCTAACCATGATCAAGGGAATCCAAAATTTCTTTCACAAGCGCACCAACTAGAGCTTTGGTCTTTTTATGGGTCCTGGCCCCAGGCCCACCCACATTTACCTCAATAATCAGAAAATTATTCACTTCATCACCCTTTTCACTAGACACCTCTCCCTCTAGCAAGTTGCCAACAATACCAATCTCACCAGACTAAACAATCTCCTTGCATTTTTTGGCAGGTTCAAAAAAAGAGGTAATACAAACAAAATAAAAAATACCCCAGATTTTACCACCTCCCCACCCTTGTCTATGTTAGCATAAACATTCTCCAAATGAGTTTCAAGGTAGAGAATCGTACCTTAAAGATTTTGCTTCATAATAAACATTTCATCTGCCACAATTTTTAGAGAATTCATCAGATTATCAATCTGATTTTAGCCTTGAGACTCTTCAGCTTTACTCAACATACCATGAACTTTCACATTGGTCATATTCAGTTTGTGGAACAACCATTTAAATAACTTATAAAAAACAATGGAACCCTCTCTAGTAGTTCCCAAAACATCAAAAACATTTTCCTTATCAATGTTGAAGACTCCCTTACCCAAAGCATCCTCCTCATGAGAGGAACTTACCTTATCCTGACTAGCAGAGACTTCCTTCCCCTTCCCAACAGCAGTCAGAGTTTGGAATTTTTTAATAGTCTCCGTAATTCCTGCATCAACCGCCTATCTTTTCTTCTGCCTTTCCAGGTCCACACCAGGAGAATCCTCAACACCTTGCCCCACCTCAACCACAACCTTCCTTTTCATTAGCAAGCCTAGAACCTCAATCAAGGAATCCACAACACCAAGTCTTCTCACAATCTTAAGAGGAGACTTCATCTCTAGCAATTGGCTCGTAGACTTAACAAGTAGCTTCCTATTTCTACCCATCTCTAGCTCCTTTTTTTGCTTCAACCCTAGAATAGTGGGAGGTGAAGAAACCTCACCAACCACTTCATTCTACTCCTTGATGTAACTCATTGGCATTTTAACACCCAAATCCTCACTATAGGTTTCATAACCCTTGTTAGGGCTTAGCTCCCCTGTTCTAGGCTTCCCAGAAGTAGGGGTTTCCTTTTCCATGGTAGCAAGAGAGTCTAGGACATAGTCAACATCCTCCTCAGATTTTGACTCCTTATCCAAGATGAGCTTCCTCTTCTTTCCCTTCTTGCTAGCTCACTCCTCCTTAGAGACCATATCATATTCTTCCTCTATCTTCTTCTGCTTACCCTTAGGGGTAAATATTGGCTTGACCACTTCAAAGGCTTTAGCGTAATTAGAGATTAAAAGGATAAGCCCCACATACAAAACATGGTTCAAGGGTAATGTAACACATGAGCTCCTCAGCCACATCCCCCATAGCACCTTAAGAGAGCTCCTCTAGTAACCACCACTTCTCACCATCTTTAAGTCTTGAGCTTCATTACCTTTGAAGAAGATTTGCATGGCAACCTATGACTCCTTTTTGGGTAAGTGCACCAATATGCGACACAATTTAGGTGCCAAACTCAAAAAATTCATAAGAAAGGACCAAAATTGGCCATTTGGCGCATGCCAAGTTTGGCGAGCCCTAAAAAGTAAAATAAAAGCAAAAAAATGTGTTTCAAACCCTCATTTCTCTTCAACCCATTGCTTGGCTTGGAGGATTTGAGGTTTACAACTCATGTTGATGAAATATCATCCATTATTTGCATCCTTAGCTTGTAATTTTTCACGACGATGTTGTTGGACACTAGGAACACTAAGAGGGGGGGTGAATCAGTGTTCCAAAATTTCAATAATCAAAACAGATCTAAAAATGATCAATAGTAACAATATGACTTCATTTAGCATATAACCAATTAAATTATTCAGGCACATAAATGAGCACCATAACACCAGATATTTTTACGTGGAAACCCTATTAGGGGAAAAACAATGGTGGAGATTAATCCACAATGTTTACTCTATTAAAATTAAATAAAAGAGGGAATGCACTTGCATTCAAGCACACTGCCTAGAGCTCATTGCTCAAAAGAAAGAGGCTTATTTCCTACAGACAAAATAAAGTTTATAAAAAAACTTGAACTAAGAATATAGCATCAGCAAATGCTTAAATTCAGTTCCAATGAAGCCCAATATCAGATTCTGAATCACTTGACCGAACCACACTTCTGCTCCTTTTTGCTCTACACTGCACTGCTCAATATACACAAATTGATTTGCTTTTTTTTCACTCCTTCCCTAATGCTTACATACTCTCTTTCACACACTCATACACATACCTTCATATCTCATGAATTATTGATCTCCTTTAAATACCTGCTTGGACCATAAATTTAAAGTATGTCGGCCTCACAATGGAATATAATACTTTTCTTTATGTCAACTCACATCTCTTATTTAGAAGTTAAGTGAATCCACACATGTCAGCTATACTTTAGTAGGGACCAAAAAAAGATTAAAAACATAAGAGATAATGAAATAAATATTCCACATAGATCCATGATACACCATATGAAACATGTCAACCACAATGGAAAATAAACCATGAATCATGTTACCGAATCACTTAACTGGGTGCTGTCATAATAGTGGTTTACAATTCCTGAGAGGAATGAATTTTAGCTGAAATCACATATTTTTAGAAAATATAATGATTTAAGCCTTAAAAAGTTCCATTTTAAGGATTCCAATTGAAGAGGGTTTGATCAAATCACCTTAGATCAAACCCCTTGGATAGAACCTGCTAGTTTTAAACCATACCTATAAATCGTCTCCTTTACACCTATCAAAACATAAAAAATCACTTTTGATTTAGATTTTAGGGGATCAAATGAATTCATTTAAAATTTATTTCAAATGATTATGGTATTCCTCAAAACAATCTATCCAATGAATATAATTTTAATATGTTTTGGTTTTGTTATGTATTTGTTTTTTAAGTTTTATTAAACATAGGTTTTTCATCGAAAATGAATTTCTTTGTTCTTCACATGTGGAAAAATAGAAGATTATCAAAAAAAAAAATTGAAAAATATGAGTGCACCAGATATTGAAGTCCTTGATCCAACAAAAAAATAAATTAAAATTTTGACATATATAAAAAAAGTTCGCGTTATACAGGTGGCGTTATAATTATAATTCGTTTGACTTTGAAACTTGATTAAGGAAAAAATATTCAATAAAAAACTATCTAACCAAGTGGAAGCACTAGATATCAGAGTTACAAATCTAAATTTGAAAGAATTAGAATTTTATCCTTCATGGAAAAAAAGTTATGCGTTATCACGTTGTGCGTCACTTTTTAAAATGTTGTTTTCTGAAAAAATTTTATTTTCGTGGGAGATGGAAAAAGAAGTGCAATTTGATTCCAAAAATTTTGAAAAAAATATTTTTAGAATCTACAGACAAAATTTGATGAGACTCTAGTTTGCACCATCTTCAAATTCCTCACAGTTTAGCCGCTATAGGTGCCCGAATGTGAAGATTTAGTTAAAATAAATAATTTCAGTGTCCAGTTTGGCCAAAAATTGTAAACCACTATTATGGGATCACCCAACTCCAACTTTGACTTGATACAATACCACAAAACTTATCAGAGTATAGTGTAATTTCCAAGAAATATTCCCTAGAGGTCCACACCATGAAATAGTGATCTAGTACAATGAGCAATATCATGCACAGTTTCACTTGTGCAACCATATGTCTTGTTCTTCACACTTACTGCCAGAAGAGTACAAATACTCAATTTCTTTGCCATTATGAATTATGATAATACTGCAGATCATACTGATGACTCTAGTTGCCATCAATGACAACACAAGTATCCAAAATTATTTCTCAGAGCCATATGCGAACAATCTCCCCCTTTGGCATTGATGGCAACACTTAGTGAAAAATTGACTAAGTGTCAAAACCAAAAAAAAGATTACTACTCCCCCTATGGATATCCAGGAAATTTTTCGCTCATTCTCTCCCCCTTTGATATCAATGACAGAGCTCTATTTATATCTTCTCTACTTTGCACTTGCTTTTATTCCATTCTCTCCCAAAAAAATTAAACAAAATTTAACAACTACAACAAGAGTTCAAAAGATTATATTATACCTAGCTTTAGTTTCCAGAAGGAATTTCTTCTAGGAATCCACTTCAATTCCAATGGTAATGATCAGGATATTATTTTCTGAGGTTTTGTTGATGATCTAGATAAGCGATTCAGGAATGGTGATTGTAGCTTCCAGCTTTTCTCCTAACTTGAGCACTTCAATCAATTGCTCTAATATCCCTTCCATAAGGTCTTTTAATTTCTAGAAGGTGTCAATAAGATTATTCCTAGCATAGTGGACCTTTGTATGCTCATCCTATAGAGTACGAACCTTGTTTTTGACATTTCCATCCATATCCACGATTTTGACAAGCTCATCCTCAATTTTTTGCAACTTGTCCTTGTACTTGCCTACCACATGAGGCCACCTTAGACAGTAATTGAGTACTTTATTGCTTGAATCAATACATTGTCTCAGCTCATTCATTTTATTCTTCAACTTTGAAAGAGATAGCCTAAACTGCATTTGTAAATGAGAAATTATCTCCTCTTTTCTGTCCAGAGGCACATAAACCATATCCTCCTAGATACATTGGATCAGCTCATCTAGAACTTCATTATGTAGACTCTCCAATTCAGTATTATTATAAAAAAAGTACCTTTCCAAATTATTTTCAATGAAATCCTACTCATATGATGGTCCATTTAACCATATATCAGATATCTTTTGCATACCATCCTCATCCTGAATAATTTGCAATATCTTTGCTTCAAACAAAGCACCTTCATCATCACTTTCTTCTACAATTTCCATAACTAGTTCAATTGGTTTTGGTTGGTCTTTTTGAGTATATTCTTTTGAAGCTTCATCTTCTATATCCACAACTAACTGACCTTTCCTCTTTTCTTCAATCTTTCTTGACTCGGGTACTGGTGGAGTGACATCACCCATATCACTTCCTCTCTTCTGCTTTTTCTTAGCCTTTCTGGAGAATGACCCTCCTTCTGTTATCTTTAATGGGATAGGGACAACACCTTCCCCAAACCTTTCTAATACCTTTCTAAAAAATCTTTCATACACTTGTTCACAATTCTCAAAAAAATTATAATGATTGAAAATTTGCTTACAAACCGACACATTTTCTCTCCATACTGCATTTCCTTTCACAGGAAAATAGTTTAGAAAATACATCATAATGCATATTACCAGAGTGCCAAACCTAAAAGGGTAGTCAATATCCTTCGTTAGTTGAAAATTTTCCATTAGTTGATCCTTTACCAGACTGTATAGGTTGAAATCTTCATTTTCAACTATCATTTTATGAGAGAGATATGTAGCACTTGCCGAGGTTGATCCTGAAGAATACTTTTTATGAGATTCCATGTGCCACATACCCTGTGAAAGGATCTTTAATCAATTCAATTATCAAAGCCCTCTGATCTCCCCTAATTCCGGTTAGGGCTTTGACCTCAACATTGCGAATCAACTTCTTTTTTGGTAAATCACCAACATTGCATAAGCCCATTAGATTTCTAATCACATCCTTAGTAATTTGATAAGGCTTGTCAAGAGTGAGGATATTACTGTCCAATTTGTTTAGAACAAACCAAGTTACTTCAGGATTGACAAGATGAGGGTATTTGTTCCATATATCCAAAATTTTATGCTTAGATCCTTCAAGCCTCTTGAGATCGACAAGTGACAACAAATTCCTTTCATCACTAATATTTTGACTACTATAATCATCTAGAGTTAAGTTTCCTTTGATTTTCTTCATGATTCACCCCAAATAGAGTTCTACCAATCACAAAAATAGATATGAAATTAATGATCAACAAAAATGCCTAGAAATTCGCTGCAGGGATGACCTTTTGCACCTTCCAAATTTTGCAAAAAATGCTCTCGAACTACTTTCCTTCAATGTACGGTGACGAATTAGGGTTCCAAATGTCCCTTTTATAACTTCACTTACTTTACTTTATGCCACATTAAATGTGTTGCCCTAGAAGTTCCGGTCACTCTGCATACTCAAATAGCAAGCCAAGAATTTGACTTTGGACCTTTAACATTTCATTCAACTCCACAAGTGATTGCTAAAACTTCCATTAATGAATTACATGATGGCTGATGGCATCCAACAATTCAGAGCTGATTATATACCTAGGGACAGGAGATCTTCATGAAAAACTCCCCCTAGGTCACTGGCCTGATATTAATTGTCGGAAGAGCTATCGAAGGGAACTTCTGATATAGCCTTATTTCCTTCATCAGATTCACTTTTTTTCACCCATGTTTGATTCATCTAGCCTCTTATCTCTTCCACATGAGTCTTTTCTTTTCCTTTATTGTCTTTCTATGAATTTCTTCCTTGATAATACAAACCTCTTCTATTAATATTTCTATTCCTACAAAATTTTACAAGGTGTCCAAGATTGTTACAATTGAAACATACTGGACCATTTTGTCTATACTAGGCATTCCACTGATTTCCTCCTGACCTGCATTGATTAGTAAAATTTTCAAATCTTCCACAGGTGTAGCATCTAATGTTACTTGTATTGATAGGAATGTTTCTACATTTTAATGCCTTATTTCGATAATTCTTGCATCTAAAGCATTGACTAGAGAAAGACGGAGTACTAGGATTTATCCTACTTTTGTACTAAGAAGCTATATGGACAAATTTATTACAAGTAAAGCAATATCCATTGGGTTGCCTTACCGGATGTATTCCACCTTTGTTTTTCTTTTTAGAATTGTTCTATTTAGATCCAAAGCTTTCACCCTTCTCATAGCCAAGACCTCGCTTGTCATTCATATTCTTCTAACTTTTGGTTATCTCATCAAGTTTAGCAGAACTTATCCTAAATTTCTCCTTAAATTCATTTGTAGTAGCAAGCTCATTTCCAAGAGTAACTATTTGTCTTTCAATCTCATGTTCACAATTTTTAGCCTGTTGTAGTTCTACCTCCAATTGAATGGTTCTACTATTAATTCTACTGCATTCTTTGAATTTTTTCTTTCAAAGAATGGGAAATATTCTCCTCATTTTTCTATTTTTGTTCGATTTCTTTGATAAACTTCATTGTCATCGATTCCATCTCAATTTTTAGAGTTGCATTGTCTTTGGCTAGCTTTTCACATTCTTTTGTTATTTCTTTTAGGGTTTGATTCAAATGGATATCATCTAGTCCTTTGCTTTCTTTTTGCTTCAACTGATCACACAACTCTTTCCTCTTTTCCCTTGACCCATTTATCTTGTCCTTCAGAGATCAGATGAATTTTTCAGCATTTGCAAGATTTGCTTTTAGTTCCATGACTTCTGCTTGATCCAGATCATCAAGTGACACCATAAGCTATTTTTGAATACCACCAGCATCCATTGAGATTCAAGAATCACCTCAAGTTGTTAAAATTATAAAGAGGAACTAGAGATTTGATACCAATTGTTGGACACTGGGAACATTGAGAGGGGGGGTGAATTAGTGTTCTAGAATTTCAATAATCAAAATAGATCTAAAAACCATTAACAGTAACAATATGACTTCATTTAACATATAATAGATTAAAGCATTCAAGCACATTAATGAACACCATAACACCAGATATTTTTATGTGGAAACCCTATTAGGGGAAAAACCATGGTGGAGATTAATCCACAATGTTTACTCTATTAAAAGTAAATAAAAGAGGGAATGCACTTGCATTTAGGCACACTTCCTAGAGCTCACTACTCAAAAGAAAGAGGCTCACTACCTACAGACAAAATAAAGTTTACAAAAAAAATTGAATTGAGAATATAGCATCAGAAAATGCTTGAATTTGGTTCCAATGAAGCCCAATATTAGATTCCAGATCACTTGATCAGACCTCACTTCTGCTTTATTCTGCTCTACACTGCACTGCTCAACATACAAAAATTGATTTGCTCTTTTTTTACTCCTTCCCTGATGCTTACATACTCTCTTTCACACACTCACACACATACTTTCATATCTCATGAATTACCGATCTCCTTTAAATACCCACTAACTAAAAATTCAAAGTATGTCAGCCTCATAATGGAATATAATACTTTTCTTTATGTCGGCTCACATCTCTAATTTAGAAGTTAAGTGAATCCACACAAGTTGGATAGACTTTAGTAGGGACCAAAACAAGATTAAAAACATAAGAGATGACGAAATATGTTTATTCCACATAGATCCATGATACACCATATGAAACATGTCGTCCACAATGGAAAATAAACCATGAATCATGTTAATGAATCTCTTAACTCCAACTTTGATTTGATACAATACCACAAAACTTATTAGAGGATAGTGTAATTGCCAAGAAATATTCCCTAGAGGTCCACACCATGACATAACGATCCAGTATAGTAAATAGTATCATGCACAGTTTCACTTGTACAACTGAATGTCTTGTTCTTCACACTTACTGTCGAACGAGTACAAAAATGCAAGTTCTTTGCTAGTATGAATAATGTTAATACTATGGATCATACTAATGACTCTAGTTTCCATCAATGACAACACAAGTAGCCAAAAATTATTTCTCAGAGCCATATGCCAATAGATTCCACCAACACATCAGAGAGGTTGAAGATTGTGAAGAGGTATGTATTTTTATTCTATTTATTTCAAATTTGATTTAGAATGCAGATTGAAATAGGTTTTTTACAAAAAAACTTTCTAATTCTCAAGGAATGAATCTCCACCTTGAAACATTGACAATTCACAATCACACCCTCACAAATAGCCTCCTAGACAAGAACAACCTGAAACCCCTCCATCAATTATTAGGAATCCTCAAGTAACACAAGAATATATTCTAAATCAAATTGAAAACAATAAAAGAGACATTGAACAATTAATTAGAAGATTAACTGAGCATGTCGAAACCTAACCTTATAGGAGAGGGATTGTTGAATCATTGAAGTCAATTGTAACTCATGTAGGAGAAATGAGCCAAAAAATAAATTTTTGGTCAAATAAGATGCATGAGATGCAAAATTTTTATGCTAGTGGTTTGTCATATGCAAATGTAAAAAAACAAGCAAATAGCAAAGCCAACTTGTGTGCCCTATTTACACACCCGAGAACTAATGCACCTTTTTCTCATGCATGCAGGAGGTTCCCCATCCATTGGTGCCACCATGAGTTAATTAAAAGTAAATTTTGGGAGTGGTGGTGGATGGTATTTGACCAACCTCCATGTAATAACCATGAGGTACCACAATACTTTTTGGGGAAACTTATTGTGAGTTTTTCCTCAATAAAATGCCAAACTATTTTGACATCTTAGACTTTTAGGGTAGAAGTGGGGGCTCCACACATGATAGACCTGTTGCACGATGTAATCCACAATTGGCACTGAGACCCTTGGCTAGACCCATGGTGGAGCATGTCGTTGTTCCTTCCATTGTTAGGGATAGTGTAGAGGTAGACACACTGGAGTTGATTAACTCACTCACCTAGACCATTTTACAGTGTGCAAGGCATCTAGTAGAGCTAGATGTGGAGGAAACGTGTAGGCCCCAAGCTCCACCCCACCATTGTGGTGCTTGTGGTTTTGTTTGCAGGTACGATTATCAGAGTGCTCGTGATGCAACTACATAGTCTACATTAGCTACAGAGGTGATGGATTTCATAAATGATTTGTTGAATTATACATTTGACATTGACACTCAGGTAAAATTTAGCAAGTTCATTGAATGTTGTTTATAGAATTATATTTTGAAATTGAAGAATAGCTAGATTAGTAGAATTTTGATATGATAAAATTTTAGGTTCAGACTATTCATGAGATGTGCTCCATTCCTATAGACCCTTATTCATTCTCAACGATGATTCCATAGGTATGCAACTAGTATTAAAGATATTATTATTGCATTTGAACATTTGAATCTTTGTCCATAACATGCTTTGAATTTTAAATAATATCCTGGTGTACCTTTGACCTCCACACATCACAATTCATTTCCTGAAACAACTTTCACTCAGGTAGCCTTTATTCATTAATGGTGTTGTAAAACAATGTTAGCTAGTTTTCATAATTTTGTACATACAAACCTTAAAAAATGATGAGAAACACAAACATTGTAATTTTATTCCTTGATCATGTCACATTATCTTCTCCTAATTCAATTTTTGTTCCTTTATTCCTTCATAATCACAGCATCCCATTAACACTTAATATTTCACCCTATTTTCCATGTTCCCCTCCTAGCCCATCCCACTAATACCTTCTAGTCCATGCTATGCGTCATTGTACCCTTCTACTCCCATCTTATTGTACCCATTATTATTTCACCCTAGATTTTCCATGATCCCCTATGTTCCATCGTATGTTCCTTTATCCATTCTATGTTATACCATATTTATCCACGTTTCATCCTAGATAACTCTTCTCTATTATTGCTACACACATGTCAAGTTCACACATCGTGTACTATAGTCAAACCCTACACACATAGGGTGAAGATAATTCACTCTATGTTGCATTATTCCCCACTAATCACATCCCATTAGCCTCTAATTGTCCTCCCTATATTTTTTTTATCCCATCCTAGCCCATCCCATCAATCTATACTAGTCCATCCTATGTTCCATTAATCCCTTCTATTCCCATCCCATTACCCTCTCTTATTTCACCTTATGTTCCATTATCCCCTCTTGGTGTTGTCCCATTATCTTTCCCTAATTCACACTATGTTCCTTTATTCCCTCCCAAACCCATCCCATTAACCTCTAATATTTCATGGTATATTTTGTTATCCCGTCCTAGCCCATCGCATTAATCTATTCTAGTCCATCCCATATTACATTATCAAATTTGACTCCCATCCCATTATACCCTCTATTATTTCACCATATGTTCCATTATCCCTTGTTGGTCTTGTCTCTTTATCCTATCTATGGTATAGTACCTCCATCCAAATTTTATCCTATACACCATTAGAATAAATAAATTTGCTTCCACTCAGTATTGACCAAAGTTATCTTCTCCATTATTGTTGCACAGCTCAACAACCAACTTCTTGTTCTACAGTAAAACCCTAGATACATCATAATTCATCGTATGTTCCATTATCCATTTGAAAGTTGCTAGTAATGTAGTAATCCTCACTTCACTCATACTTTATTGTGGCATTATCACTATGTTGACAGCATGCCATCATTAACATTAGTTCATCAACATATGCAATACAAATCTCAATGAGCACTAAACTTTGGAATTTGCAAGAGTTTGGACTATCCCAGTGGATTTAGTACTTTCACCATTATGTGACCTATAAGCACTATATTCTAGTCTCAACTAAGGCCAACCATTTACTATTTCATTTATTATAATTATCAAGGGACTACTTGAACTTCTTTATATTGATGTTAGATATGTTGTTTCATTTGCAGTTGATGACATTAGACAACCCTGGTGATGTTGCTAGCATGATGGACCATGGAGTTGCTACAACAATAGCCAATTCTAATCCATTGAGAGAGGTATGCAACAAATTAGTCGATTTGACATTATATTTACTCCTTTATGGTCTATTATAGAAAATTTTCATGATACTTTTATGTAGTTTAATTTCTATCTTGATGGTTGCTATAGGTGGTTGTCACTCTAGATAATGGATGTGGAAATGTTGTAAATGTGCATGATGACTATATGTATGCGAGCGTGTTTGAAAGACAAGAGAACGAACAGTCACTCCATCTAGTCGAATTTCGAAGGTAGCACGAGATTTATTTCCTTCCCCTAGAGGGAAATGACCATGTATTCTAGGTCATTTTTTGTATGCCTATGTGACATTTTGGAACATATGTTTTGTACTATCAATATATACATGACATTTTATGTCCATATGGCTCCTTTGTACTAATCCTAGATGGTTTTTTTGGATATATTGTATATAATTTTATCAATATATAGCATTGTATAGGCTTACGGATTTTTGATTAAAGAAAATATTATTTTGCTACTACCATTCTTGAATGATGTTATCATGCATGTATCGTATAAATTGTATGCTTGAATGTTGTAGGCATGGATTTTGTTTACATCTAATGCTTAATTAATTATTGTTGATTGCTCAATAAGCCCCATCTAAAGCGTATTGTGTAAATAAGCTCCATTCCTGGTGGTTTGTATCCTTTGGAATGCTTCAATTACTTGTGCCTCACTTATTCACATGTATTCTTCACTTATTCACATGTATACTTCACGTCTATTGTGTGTATTCACGTGTATGATTCATGCTTCCAATGCATAGGAGCAAAAATATTTTGGGGAAAAAATTGCCAAACCAAAAGTATAAGAGTTTTTGAAAAAAAAAGGAAAATATTATATTTAAAAAAATGTAAGAAATTGTAGAAGAATAGATAAAAACTATTTTTTTAAAAATTGAAAGCCATTTCCATAGCATATAGAGATATAGAGAGAAAATAAAATAGAGATTTTAACTAATGAATTGTAAAAGATAGATTTTTGTAGTTTATATTCAAATCATTGATTACATTGCATTGCACTTCTTTCAAAATCAAAGCATTACTTCACATTGCATATCTAATAACTAGATGTTGATAGATGGAAAAATTTCAATTACAATATAGTTTCTACAAAGTCAACCTAAGCAGTTATGCAATTACTTCACATTACATAACTAAT
Source organism: Sequoia sempervirens (assembly GCA_007258455.2). Lineage (NCBI taxonomy): Eukaryota > Viridiplantae > Streptophyta > Pinopsida > Cupressales > Cupressaceae > Sequoia > Sequoia sempervirens. Next base: position 22,705 of record VDFB02263052.1, read on the forward strand.
AACTAGGAGCAGCTACCAATTGCATTTTCTTATCATGCCACTCTATAAGACCAGATTTCTTTGAGGTGTTTTTTCAAATAGCTCACTTCCTTGTCTATGTTACCACATTTTTCATACATTTCTACCAAAGCATCTTGTCAAACAGTTCACTTCCTTGTTGCGATGGCTAAAAGCCTAAAACAAGTGCTTTCAAACAAGCTATGGATGGTTGGAAAAAATATATCAAAACCATAATAGTAAGCAATAACATAGATAAGGCAGTGAATTTTTTGAAAAAATGCATCAAATAAATGTGGTGATGGAATTCCATGACAATCCATAGACACTTAGGCGATGAACTATTTGAAAAGATGCCTCAAAGAAATGTGTTCTCAAGGTGATGGAATGCCATGCCAATCAAATTGCTTTGGATTGTCATTGCATTCCATCACCTTGGGACCTCATTTTTTTGAGGAACTTTTTCAAAGAGTTCACTGCCTTTTCTATTCTACCACATTTTTTGGTGTAGGAGCACCATTGAATAAAAATTTTCAATTCAAGGTTTTGAGGAGAAGGCTTTAGGTTGTGAGGTCTTTTGTCTAAAATAAGGTCAATGAGACCATTTTCTATTGTAGGCATTAGGAAAGTTAGTTTGGAGGGGAAAATCACAAATAAGGTGCAAAACCATAGATGTAAGTTGGACTTTTGAAGATTTGGAAGATTGGAACATTTGTAATATTCTATATTTCTCCACTTTTTCTATATTTTCTGAGTTTGGAGTTACTATACGACCCATACAACTGCATAATGGTCTAAATATATTTTGAAGTCATTTTAAGGTGTGAGTTGGCCACTTATTGCATTTGATTTGAGTGTCTAATAGTGGATTTGATGTAAGTTTGAGCAAATTCTTTGTGACTTGTTTTATACCCTATTTTAAGGGTTTGTAGCCTTTCAAATGTAAACTCAACCCATTCCACTTTTTGTGGCTCTTGTAACTTGTGGAATGGGACCACAACATCAATAAACAAGTGAGGGAATGTTGAGAGAGTGTTGGGGAGGCCTGAAAATGTGTTGGGCATATAGCCCTAGGGTGGTAAACTATATTTTCCAAGTGGAAAAGAAAGGTTTTGACATGGTAATGAGTGAAATAGGTTGAGGTAGAATTGTTCCTTGTTGAATTGAGAATGTGCATAGGTTTTTAGACTAGTTTAAGGAGGTGGAAAGTTTGATTGAGGTCTGCAAATGTTAGTTCCATTAAAACCCTTGATTTTTGGCTATAAAAGAGGTTTTTGAGTTTATGTGTATTGGAGGATAGATGTCTAAGAAAAAATTGTGAAATATTTGGTTTGGTAACCTGTAGAGTGCTTCTCAATTGAATTTTGAGTGAAAGGGAAACTTTAAGGTCTAGAGTCCCTTTGTAAAAGTGACCTAATTTGAGGCCTAGTTGGTGTTAAAAGTCTGATTTGAGAGAGTTGTATCAAAGTTACCTATTGAGTGGTTGTGGTATGCTTTTGAGTACCTTGATGGGTGTTTGAAACCCTGATGGTCCTCATTTGAAAGGACAACACCAAGGAGATATACCCGATTGGCCAATGAGGCCAAATTTTCAAAGCAACTGTACTTCAAACTATCTTCCCAACCCAAATAACTATAGAAAGTCATTTACCAGACCACAAAACCTCCAAATCCACAATCTTTAACCTGAGAACTACTCCTTTAAGCCAGCTTTTACAAAACCCTCATTTTTAGCAAGTTTAGGGTGGGTTTATTGAAAATTCTATTCCCACAACTCATAACACATTTCCAAAGAATCAAGCATGCTTAAAAGAACCTACACATGCTTAAAAGTCCCTTAAAAATTGCTTCCCTAGAGGATTTCAACCATTTCCACTCTTAAACCACTCAATTTCACCAAAAATCATCAAATGGCCAACTAGGGCATCACACCACACCACTAAACTCACTCCCCTACTCCAAAAACCATATAAATATGTTTCCTACCCCTAATTATGCCATTCCACTAAGTTATAGTAGGATACAATGGGTGGAATGGATAAAAATTCATTTTTACACACTCAACTACTTGCATTTGACCACTTTTTTCCCAAGCAAGAATTCTCCACCATGGGGAAAGGCCTCTGAAATAGAAAATATTGAGAGGTTATTATGGAGGGGCCCAACATGATCCCATTGGCTTAGATGAGAAGTTTCTAAGCATCACAGTGTCCAAATACAAGTATGCTGAAGTTCATAGCCATTTTGCACTTTGGACTCTTAAGGGATTGTGTTAGTTGAATATAGCTTGGAGTGATTCTGCATGTTTCAGTGCAAAAGAGGACCATGCCTAGCATAAACGTACCTTCCTGGACACGTCATAACAGTCTGTTTAGTCACACGAGTTGCAAAACGAAAGTTGCACCACTTTGCAACTTTCAACTACTTGCATTTGACAACTTTTTCTAAGCATCATGGTGTCTGAATACAAGCATGCTAAAGTTTGTAGCCATTTTTCACTTTGGACTCTTAAGAGATTTTTCTAGATGAATGTAGCTCAGAGCGATTCCACATGTTTTAGAGTGAAAGAGGACCATTCATAGCATAAAAATACCCACCCAGATGTGTTGGAACAATCTATTTGGCTACATGAGTTGCAGAACAAAAGTTGCACCACTTTGTAACTTTCAACTACTTACATTTGACAACTTTTTCTCAAAGCAAGAATTCACCACCACAAGGAAAGGCCTCTCAGATAGTGAAAATTGAGAGAGGTTATTGTAGAGGGAACCAAAGTGATCCCATAGGCTTAGACAAGAAGTTTCTAAGTGTCACGGTGTCTGAATACGAGCATGTTGAAGTTTGTAGCCATTTTTTACTTTGGACTCTTTAAGGGATTCTGTTGGTTGAATGTAGCTCAAAGTGATTTTGTGTGTTTTAGTGTGAAGGAGGACCATGTTTAGCATAAATGTACCCACCCAGATGCATCAAAACAACCTGTTTGGTCACAAAAGTTGCACCAATTTGCAACTTTCAACTACTTGCATTTGACAATTTTTTTTGCAAGTGAGAATTCACCACCACAGGAAAAGGCTTCTGAAATAAAGAAAAATAACAAAGGTTAATATAGAGGGGCCCAATATGATCCCATAGGCTTAGATGAGAAGTTTCTAAGGGTGATAGTGTCTGAATATGAGCATTCTAAAGTTTGTAACCATTTTGTACTTTGGACTCTTAAGGCATTCTGCCAGTTGAATGTAGCTCAGAGTGATTCTACGTGTTTTAGTGTGAAATAGAACCATTCCTAGCATAAAGTTACCCACCTAGATGCATCAGAATAGTTTTTTTAGTCAAACGAGTTGTAGAACGAAAAGTTGCACCACTTTGCAACTTTCAACTGCTTGCATTTGACAATTTTTTTCACAACTGAGAATTCGCCACCACGAGAAAAGGCCTTCAAGATAGTGAAAAATGAGAGAGTTCATTGTAGATGAGCCCAACGTGATCCCATAGGCTTAGACAAGAAGGTTCTAAGCATCGTGGTGTTCAAATACGATCATTTTGAAGTTTGCAGCCATTTTTCACTTTGGACTCTTAAGGGATTTTGCTGGTTGAATGTAGCTTAGAGTGATTCTGCATGTTTTGGTGTGAAAGAGGACCATGCCTAGCATAAAAATACCCACCTAGATGCATTGAGATAGTTCATTTGGTCACATAAGATGCAAAATGAAAGTTGCACCACTTTGCAACTTTCAACTACTTGCATTTGACAACTTTTTCTGCAAACAAGAATTCGACACTACAGGAAAAGGCCTCTGAGATAGCAAAAACTGAGAGAAGTTATTATAGAGAGGCCCAACATTATCTTATAGGCTTAGACGAGAATTTTCTAAGCATCACAATGTTTGAATATGGGCATGCTGAAGTTTGTAGCCATTTTGCACTTTAGACTCTTAAGGGATTCTACTGGTTGAATGTAGCCCAAAGTGATTCCCCATGTTTCAGTTGAAAGAGGACCATTCCTAGTGTACACATACCCACCCATACATGTCAGAACAGTCTATTTGGTCACATGAGTTGCATAACAAAAGTTGCACCACTTTGCAACTTTCAACTACTTGCATTTGACAACTTTTTTCCCAAGATGATAACTCACCACCATGGGAAAAGACCTCCGGGATAGAAAAAACTGAGAGAGGTTATTGTAGAGGGTCCCAACACAATCCCATAGGCTCAGATGAGAATTTTCTAAGAGTCATGGTGTTTGAATACAAGCATATTGAAGTTTGCAGTCATTTTGCAATTTGGACTCTTAGGGTATTATGTCAGTTGAATGTAGTTCAGAGTGATTCTGTGTGTTTGGTGTGAATTAGGACCATGCCTAAACATGACTAAACAAATTCCAACTTCTTTCCCCATGAACTACAACAAGATGACTCTTGAACTTCCACCATTTGACAATAAGTTACAATTTTGACAACTTTTACACAATTTTGTAATTTTTGCAATATTTTGTAGCTTATACCTTCCAACCAACTAAAGACCTATAAAAGGACTCCTTACATCATAAAATTGTCTAAATTACCTTATTGTTTGAACAAAAAGACTCAAATACCCCTAAACAACCAAAAGACCTCAATTGTCAACATTTGCATAAGGTCCTTTGTGATGCAATGAAAGGGAGGTCCACAACTATCTAAACTCAAATTCACTTGAAGAAATCAAACTTCCAACATTCAAACCCCAACAAGGGTGACTCTTCTCAACTGCATTGTTTATTTGTGTAGGTGTGCAACCTAGGTTTTCCTCTCACAAATTTCAAGAGACCACTCAAAGCCACAAAAAAACTACCATTTCAGGAACCCATTAGGGAACTTTTAAGCATATCACAAAATCACATGTACTTACTTTGGAACCATACCATCAAACTGACCTTGAACACTCAAAAAGGGGCTCCAATTAGCCCACTTTAACAAAGGAACTCTCCTTCAATCTTGCTTCCCACTCAAAATGCCATTGGACAGTCCTCAAACTTCCTCCAAAACCACAAATTCTTCAACTACTGTGTTAAAACTCACTTGCTAAGACCCTCTTTCTTGAAACCATCATTTTTCACCAAATAAGCAAGCGTTTATTGAAAAACCCATCTCCAAAACTTGTTCAACCACAAAATATTTTCAAAAACTCTTATTTCAAATTATGCTGCCCCAAAATTTCACACATTTCCTTCTTAAAACCTCTCAATTTCACCCATTTTCACTCTTTTTTCAACTAGGGTTTCAAGCCCAAACATCCAAATGACCTACCTTGCCTTTTTAGACCTTATATGACATGAAAATAAACCTAATAACACTGAAAAAACCAAGTTATAACCTTCTTCCAAACTATTTATTTAATCTTCTACTTCAATCTATCTCTCCTAGGCCTAAATTCATGCTTTTTCCACAAGGACAATGTGGGAATTTCCACCAAATATATTTTCCACCCATTTTATTCTATTGTAACTCAGTGGAATGGAATAATTAGGTGTAGCGTGCATGTGTGCATGATTTTAGGAGAAGGGGTGGCCATATGGGGGTTTTGGGTACGATGCATAGTTGTCAATAATGTGTGTTTTGAGTGAAATTTGGAGGTTAAGAGTAGGTAGTGATGGAAAAAACTTGGGGCAGCACTTTGTAAGAGTTAGTTAAGCAAGGGTAGACATATTTGAAGGCGTTGTAGGCATTGAAATAGTGAGGAAAGGTCTAGGGGTGAGGGTTTCAACAAACCCCCTTGAAACTGTCAAAAGTGAGGGTTTTGAGTTTTGGAGTGTTGGTGAGTGTTTCATTGGAAGATGATTGTTGATTTAGTGCTTATGTACCTTGGTAATGACTTTCCAATGGTGTTTTGTGTCTAGAAGGAAGATTAAAGGGTAGTTAGTTTGTTGAGAGTTTTACACCCTGCTCTACATCACTTTGGCATGTTTATCAACATAAAACTATGATAATTTTTTGAATTTCAATATGTAATGATAATGCAATATGAAATATGTAGTGTGAGAAAATGATATTTGTGTATTTAAACTTTAAAGTTAAAATGTTAACTTTACCATTGTTCTTGTCTTCAAAGTTGTTTAAACTATATAATTTAACCATAATATAACTAAGCAATATATGATATAATTTAACCATTATTCATTATTTTTTATTGTCAACTATATAATATAATGATTATTTTTTATGCTATTGTACAATGATATTTAACCATTGCTCAAGATTAAATTTTTGAATAGTTGAAACATGCACATGATGAACAAATTACTTCAATTCGACATTTCTATATATCAAATTATCCAATGATCAATTGTATGTCCATATACAAAAATTGAATCAACACTAACTCAATTTTTTTTTACAAAATGTGGCATATGCCATCTCGATATCTATTCAAAATATACATGCCAAAATGTGTATCTCATCCTAAACTACTGGCGGATCATCATAATGGAGCCTGTTTCAAGCACTCTTTGGCTCTCAAGGTAACTCCACAAGAAAAATTCAAACCACAATTGAGATTAGTTATATTATATAATTTAAAATTGAATAATTAACATCAAAATCAATATACATTGAATTATAATTGAACTCTAAAAGTGAA